>JARLTB010000210.1:1725000-1907500 GCA_030141615.1 Unio pictorum | reverse complement strand
AAGGAATCCTGTATTGTTCTCAAACACACCAAACTTGAACAGGAATTTAAGAACATGTTTGAGATTGAGAGCTAATTTAAGTTGTTAGTACCTGTGTCCAATCCCAATGTATCATACTGCGGTAATAAAACATGTTTTACTAATAGCATGTATGCGTTTTAGGACAAGCCAATGTCAGATAAAGGGGATGGGGCAAAATCTGCATTTATTAGGGTATTTTCTATAAGGTCTCCATGATCATCAATGAGGAAAAATAATGTGATCTTTATCACGCCTAATGATGAATCCCTTGTCACGAGAGATGTTTACACGTGAATATCTTGCTACAGCAGTATTATCAGTTTTACATACAATATTATTATCTGTTTTATCCACAGCAGTATTATCTGTCTTATCTAAAACAAAAGTACTCTTCTTTACTTACAGCAATATTATCTGTTTTACCTACACCCTTATTATCTGTCTTACCTACAACAGTATTAACTATTTTACCTACAACATCATTATCTGTTTTACCTACAACAGTATTAACTATTTTACCTACATCATTATTTGTTTACCTACAACCTCATTATGTCTGACCTCCAACAGTAACATCTGTTTTATCTACATTATTATCTGTTTTTACCTACTTCAGTATTAACTATTTTACATACAGTAGTATTATCTACTTTACCTACAACAGTATTAACTATTTTATTTACATTATTATTTTCAGTTTTAAATACAACAGTATTTTCTATTTTACCCACAACAGTATTATCTGTTTATCTTCAACAGTATTATATATTTTACCTTCAACACAATGATCTGTTTTACCTACAAACAACATTATCTGTTTTGGCTACATCATTATATGTTTTGCCTACAGCACCATGATCTGTTTTACCAACAAACATCATTATCTTTTTTGCCTACAGCACCATGATCTGTTTAACCTACAAACAGCAGTATCTGTTTTACGTCAAAAATGTTTATTAGTTTTATTTACAGCAGCATTCTCACGTTTACCTACAAAAGATTTATCTGTTTGCCATTCAACATTATTAGTTTTTCTAGTTGGAACACTACTGTCTGTTTAATTACAACAGTATTACCTTTTTGAGGTACATCAATAATAATAATCTGTTTTACCTACAACATTATTATATATTTTACTGTAGTTAAAATTATCTGGTTTACCTACAACACTATCATCTGCTTTACCTACATAAGTATTATCTGTTTTATCTGCAATAAAATTATCTGTTTCACCTGCAAAAGTATTGTTTCACCTGCAAAAACATGATCTGTCTTACCTACATTAGTATTAACTGTTTTACCTAGAGCACTGTTCTTTGTTTTATTTACAACAGTATTATCTGTTTTACCTACAATACTAATATCGTTATTTTTCTTTAGAACAGTATTGCCATTTTTACTATATAACATTATTATGTTTTGCTTACGTCAGTATTATCTGTTTTAACTACAATAGTAATAACTGTTTTGCGTATTAAAAGTATTATCAGTTAGACCTACAACAGTATTTTCTGTTTCATGTACAACAGTGTTATCTGTTTTACCGCAGCCCCGCGTGGCCCAGTAGACTAAAGCAATCACCGTCACACATCACATCAAGTATGTCTGAATTCACACACTGGCCCATTCACACTTAAAATGCACAAGAACAAATCTGCGGCGTTTTGAGATGACGAGTCCTAAAACTAAACTAACACTCATAATGCCGAGAGCTAAGCAAGGCAGCTGATAGTACCAATTTTATGTCTTTGCTATGACTCCGCCGGGATTCAAACCTGCGACCTCTCGCATCCGAGGCGGACGTTCTAACCACTTATCCCACTCGAGCTGTGGAATTTAATTGTAAGCATTACTTCAGATGATTACAAGGATGAAATTAGATAACAAAAAATACACCTACTAATGAGTAAAAAAAGAGTGTGTGCAGGGGGGGGGGGAATGAAGCTTTAGTGACCCTCAACTTTGCCCTTCAGACAAAGTCAAGAGGATATCCCAATGACAGACAGTAAATGGCTCCCATTCATTCATTCATTCATTCATTCATTCATTCATTCATCCATTCATTCATTCATTCATTCATTCATTCATTCGTAGATTAATAACAGAGAAATAGTAAAGACACGATAATGACACGAACAATACAAAATTAACTCGTACATATACTCACACAACTGCACATATAAATTACAAACTCGTACATATAAAAATAACAATACTTTTTGTATACGAAATCATGTACCATATAAAATATAAATGGATCAGTTCTTTATTCTCTTGCTTAACAAAATACCTATAAAATATAAGAGGTACTCAATACAATTATCAAATTTGAGATATAGCTGAAAAAATATATCAGGTTGTACGAACAATTATATAGTGACATATTCAAAGCTGTGCAGTCAAGTTATCCGTTAGGCAACCCAGTGGGATACTTTTGAATTCGTTCATTCATGTTGGCTCCCTGCAGAAAATATAACAGCAAATATAATACGTTTTTGTAGATTTCGGGGTCAATGAGTCTTCATGTATATGGGAATTCCTTCCGTAGTAAATGCTGAACAATTTCTCTCAGAAATATTATGAAGATATGCACCAAGAACAATATCAAAATTATTGTGAATATGCGATTAAAATGGATCCCTCCTTCTTTATTTTTTTAACACAAGATAAGCATATAACAATAACATCAGTGTACGAAATATTGCAGTGTTTTCAATTAAGAAGTGTCGTGCTGTATGGAGTTGCCTGAAAACTGATACAAAGTTTGACCGTTTTAAGCTCTTTGTTTGACCTGGGTATTTGTGAATTTTTTAATCTTCGAAAGGATGGATTATAGCGATTCATATTCATTGATGGTGTTCCCTACAACGTGCTTCCGTTCATTCTTAGCCGGAAATGTTTTCTTGTGTAACAAATAAAACTACAGTCATTCAAGTCGCATTTGTGAACACTTCTATATAAAACGGTACTAAATAGCACTTGTTTCATACGGTTATTCCTGAAAAGAAAGGTTTACAATCGAATTTAAAATATTCTTTCAGACAACGTATTTGCATGCATATAACATAATTTGTAATGGAAATATAGTTTTCTTTTCTCAGTTTCAGGGACAATTCTGTTTAGTCCCAAACGTCCTGTGTTTACCAGTAACGTATTTAAAGTACCAATAAAACCAAAAGCATGCAAACAAGTATCCCGTGTTTTGTACACAGTGTGAAAGGGCTGGTAACTGTTTGGCCGATACTGTTATCTGAACGACACACTCCTCTACAGTGACGTTTAGTGATGAACCTACTGTGGAACATGTACATTGGCTGCTGACATTTTAATGTTTACTATTTAAAAACAACCCACCATACACGTTGACGGGAGATAATCAAAATTACAACTGGCATATTTGGTGTCAGACATGTTACTGGAAAAATTGACATATTGCCACTTTTGTCAATCATGCTGATCAATTAACCAATCAGCGAACGTAAATTTGACACACATCCAGGCATTGCTTTCATCCGCCATTTTCCTCTGACAAGTTGCTTATGGTATCACGGTACCAATTGTTTTCTTCATAGACCTCAATGCTAATGTTTTGTGAAATAAATATACTTTCTATCCTACTTCAGCATGCATGTCACACACTGACATAGAGAACAATGTTAGATTGTCAATTTGGCAATGATAGAACTAGGTACTCCATTGCATTTAAGAGAGATAACTCTGCTGGAACTAGACAGGGGTATGAGTTATCTAGTCACAACATACCTATTTTCAGTCAAGGGTATCACATTTTCAAAAAATCATAAAAAAATACAAAATATGATCTATATAGAAATTAGCATAAATTCACATGTTGCCAAGAGGCTAAACTTTCTTTTAAGCTTAAAAGAAAGTACAACTCTTACATAATCCACCAATCATAGCTTGTGTTGTTTATTTCTGAATGCAATGTTCCCTACACTTTAAGCTCCACCCACCTGGACTTGTGCAATTGGTACAGTTATATCTTATGGTAATATAATGAACTGATTATGGTATGTGCAAATTTTTCAATGATTTGTCGATTTCTCCATCGAAAAAGGGTGAAAAGAAGTCAGTGGGAGCCTCACAGATTTGACAGTCAATACTCAGATTGTCTAAATGGAGAAATTAGATTTATTCTTTTCCGAAACATAGACAAAATTTCGTGGTCAGCTGAATATGGAAACAATTGATGACAATTACATGTTTGTTTGCATAAACGTACGTATAAAGTACTTCCCGTCGACGGTTTGAAGAACAAAAAGAAAAATATATTGAAATTGAAAAATATATATAATGTATAAAAACAAGTTTCTAGAATATGCCTTGAAGAACCCCATAACTTGTGGGATTTTTTAAAATTAATATTATTTTTCTTGTATAAAATAGACTGAACCCCAGACTGCGTTATTTTAAATATTGAAAACTAACATTTTAATGTTTGATTGTCACAAAAATAGTAATTTCTCGTCTCGATCATTCCAGCACTTGAGTACTTTATTACTTTCTCATGGGGCTAAAGGAGGAGTGTGGATATAGACATTTAATAATAAGAAATACCAAAACAATGGTTTTAGATAAATATCGTCCGATATATTAAGCACGCATTTACATATCAACAAACATTAATTATCAAAATTCTGTCTAACAAACACAGTATAACATTAAAATTAGTATTTACACTACATAATAGTATACTTCTAAACGGTCATCATTTAGGATTTTGTTATTAATTTTTTATTAATTTACTTTCAAGGCAGCATAAACAAAAGCCAGATAAAATAAATAAGGATAAGACTATTTACTAAATACATTAGTATCTTTTGCAGCGAATTTTCGTTTTCATGAATAAATTCTCTAGCAGCTTTGAAATTGATTTTTATAATTAACTGAAATGAAACATATAGGTTTTTAGTATGCGAACCTTAACTAAAAATATAATTATTGTCTAATGCGGTATAATTAATGTAACTTTGTAATTTTACATTTTTAAGAATAATACAAAGCATTCATAATAAATATATCACTAAAACAGAAAAATATTCTGTGCCAAATACTGCATGTTTGTCGGAGTTTAACAGGTTGTCATGTCACGTGATTGGTAGGAGGAGCGATCTTTTATCTGGCGTAAGGTCAATTAGTAAATTATCCTACACGATGCTGATTGCTGGTATATGCTATATATCATTGTCTAATCATTCTTACCACTGAACTTAGCATGCAAAATTGACGATATGGTGTATCAACACAATATCCATTCAAGCAATTCAAGTTTGAAACTGCATATTTTAATCATGATAAAAACTTACTTCTTTTATTATGCAAAGCCAAGTAACTCCGTAATTTATTGTTAAATCAATGAGTTTTATTGAGACTCTTTTACAGAGATAGGGAATTATGATGACTTACTTATATGTCCCCTGAATCTGGTAGATAGCGCAACCGAATAACTCAGGTCCATCAAATAACGAAAAAGATTATAGTATCCATTCCTTACTTATTCTTTCATTGCATACAGTCTTTTTACCGCAATATTATTTTCTGTAGACAAAATATTTTTCTTCGAATTCTAAGTATTCAAGTATTTATTTATCAACATGAAATATGTCACAAATAACGACGTCTTTTGTTCGAGTCATAACATGCATTTGTCTTCATTTTGTAAATTAACCTAAATGATTTCAATTTATTACAAAGAGAAAGGCAAAATAATTTAATGGTGCACTTTGTACAAATTTTAAGAAAAGGCACATAATTTGTATGCAAGAGACTTCTAGCGTCTTTTTCTCGATGTTCTAGATTATAATAATAATAATAATAATAATAATAATAATAATAATAATAATAATAATAATAATAATTATTATTATTATTATTATTATTCTAAAATTAATTATTTAATTAATTAGTTAATTACCTAATTACTTACTTAATATTTAATTAATTAGGTAATTAATTACTTAATTAGTTTATTTATTTATTTATTTATTATTTATTTATTTATTTATTTATTTATTTTTTTTTTTTTTTATTTATTCTTTTGTTTTCTAGAACTTATTCTGAGAGTGGAAAACCTTCATGACTGTAGTTTCGAAGATGTCTTCATAGTTGGGATTTCGAAGTCATAAAATGTAATAATAATAATAATAATAATAATAATAATAATAATAATAATAATAATAATAGTAATAATAATAATAATAATAGTGTTTATTTGTAATATAGGCCACTGGCCCATGATATTACATATATATATATATATATATATAGTGGAGCCTCGTTAATCTGGACTCCGTTTATCAGAAAACCTAGCTATCCGGATATCATTCAACGGGAACGAAATTCCTAAACATTAATTTGCTCCGTTAGTCAAGAAATCCGCGTTCCTGATCCGGAAATAAAAATCGGTGACCAGTGTGTAAAATTACATTATAACTTGTCTCGATAATCCGGAAATAATCTGTCCAAAAATAAGAAAATTCGAAAAATCGTATATGAAAATACAGTCAGTAGAATAATACATAAAACACAAAAGTGAAGCCCCTGAGAATCTATGGCCACTATCAATAATCACTGCAGATAGATCCGCGAAAGAATCCAGGCAAACAAAGGTTACAGATTTCTTCAGGAAATTGACATGATAAATGCATATACATGTACAGGTACATAGTGTGATGTGTTCGATGTGTTAATTGTCTAAACTTATATTTACTGTATACGTACGTACAAGCGCATGTTATAATCATGTGAAATAAACACAAATTAATAGATATATTCATTATTTTTATTTCAACCATTATTGAATATAGTGTACATTACATTTAAAGCTATCTCATACACACACATACACACACACACACACATATATATATATATATATATATATATATATATATATATATATATATATATATATATATATATATATATACGGTTTGATGATGTCGTTAAATAAAAAGTGTGCATGATTCAATTTTCCGGACATATTCACTGGGATTCAGAATGAATGAGTCCGGATGAACGAAGCTTCACTGTGTACACAGATATGCTTTAGTGCGTAACAAAAGAACGTTGTATCTATTGAAAGTGTTATACATGAAAGTAATCTTTATTGCATTTCTTCGAATTGGGTAAGATGAACATCCCATGAACAAACTTAAAGAAAACCTACATGGAACCAGTATTCTGATATGGATCGAGAGTTTTATGCAGCAGGAATCGATGATGAAACGGTTTCTCTAATCTTTAAGACTTTTAAAATAAATATTGCTAAATTAGTCATCAGAATTTTACTAGTATAATTTTATATAAAAGTCCTAAATTTCTCGAAAATTTGATTTCTATATACAAAGGTGGGTAAATAATTTTTTCGTATTACTCCATAAAGCAGACAAGCAGTAATAACATTGATTTTTTTATGTTGTTGTTAATATTAACTTTACAATTTTGACATAATCTTTCTATATAACAAATAGTTTTATATCATCATATGTTACCTCTGCTTGACAAGTTCCCCACTCTAAGCATAGCGATTATATAACTACAGTCTCTACCTCCAAACAATTATTTGTATTTTTGACAAGTGAATTCTACTCACAATGACCTATAGATAACCAGTCATTCATTTGACTTAATCTCATCTTGCAGCTTTTGCCTACAAATATCTTCCCATCGCTGGTTGAACAATCAAGAAATGTATTTTCATCATTTGCGCCAGAATACGGCAAACATTGCCAATTCCAAATGTAAATAGAAGATTTTCCACATTTTAAGCCCAAAAATCACAGGCATAAATAATAATAATAATAATAATAATAATAATAATAATAATAATAATAATAATAATAATAAAGATAACATTAATATTATTATTAAAAAATGATGATGATATTAATAATAATAATAATAATAATAATAGTAATAATAATAATGATGATGTTATTAATAATAATAATAATAATAAGAAGAAGAAGAAGAAGAAGAAAAAGAAGAAGAAAAATATACTGATTATTGTCCTTTCAAGAAATACTGTTATTATGAATCACAGTAATGTTATATATATATATATATATATATATATATATATATATCGAGACTTGTGTATTTTTTTAAAAATTTGGTGGAACTTTATTGCACTTTAAATTAAATCATATTTTTAAGTCAAGAAAACTACCTATAAAATAAAAAATTGGAAAAAGGGAGTTTTTGATGCTACACTTGAGTCACATTTTAAACCCCAGCGTCATTTTATTTTTACGCTGTTTTTTTCTTCTTGTGTGTGTCTTTGTGTCTGTTTGTAGGGGGGACAGACTGTTATATAACTAATAGCAGCTAAGGTGCAAAAGTTCAGTTCTTTATTTATTGTGGTTAGGTGAGTGTGGAGAGACTCTGGTTCAATGTAGGTTTTCCATGTTTCAAAATATTATGTTCATAAAACAATGATTTATTATAGACTTAAGAAATTTTGTTTTTAAATTCTCCACTTTGACCAGAAGTGTCATTGTGAAGCAAACTGACGCATCACGACATCCTGTCTGTAACAATGGGTCTGAGTGCATACAGGAAATGAATTGAAAATGGGGCGACAGCCAGCTTTCGAATTGCATGCGTTGCAGATATATTTTCTGAAACATGTATAAAATGTGCATACTAATTATTGCGAGGAAGTATTACATCTGATATAATTTACCGTCTAAACAATAATATAATGTATTAGGAGAACGTTTCCTCGTGTGACTTTAACACAGGGGTCACCAATCGTGAAACTTACAACAGAAACTCCACTCTCACAATGTTTTTGATATAGCAAGCTGTTGAACGTGTTCTTTTTAAATCGGTTACTAGTAATATAATTTTAAGTATTTGATTCAGTGATTGTGACTATCGGTAATTATACAGCCATTTCCGTTATAATTTTATTCAAGATATAAATTCTTCGTATAGTCACAGCAAATATATGTCCTCTACAAATTCAGTATTTTAATACATTTATGGTCTGTTATAAGAATGTGTGTATGTGTTCTTTGTATTTTATAAACGTAGCTTTTAATAATTTTTCAGTCATATCGCTACGATGTCTGCAGTGTGGCAGTTTTTAGTGATATCTAGCACTATAACATCATGCCGCAGACAAATAGTATCATGTTCCACCCAGTCTCATTATCCTGACACTAGGCCTACTAGTCCTAACAGTAATCTCTTAATGCTGAGTGCCTGGCGAGGCAGCTGTTAGTACCTTTATTTATATATTGATTTTATCAGGATTTAGCTTCAAAACTTATTCTGAGTGTAGTAGTGGTAGTAGTAGTAGCAGTTATTGTTGTAGCAGGAAGATGTAACAAATTTTAGTAGTAATATTTAACCAAATTATCGTACAGTGCATATGCAGATTATTAATAGTAAATTTTTGTTGTTGTTTGCCTTTACTTATATATGTGTATATATGACATTTGTTGGACTTCATCATAGTCCCAGCTTTAAAAAATCTTTTAGAGGAAAAGAAAAACACCCTTACAAAATATGAGGTCAACAATCAAATTAGTTTAGAAAACGCCTTTTTAGGAGAGTTGATTGCGGAAAGTTTTTTGTACAAATTTTTTGCAGATGTTTCTTTCCTTTGTGCTTCTATTTATCTACCATTATGTATATTATGTGTGAATCAGACATTATATTTGGCATTTGCTAACTTCTGTGACTCAAATCAAAGCCGTAGCAATTTTACTTAATGTACTATATACGTTTCAATTCGAATACTTTTCTCAGTTTTAAGCTGCAATGTTTTGCGGCGGATCATTTTGAATCTAATTAATACGACGGATATACTAGACGTAAATATTTAGATCTCTTCAGTCATGTATTTGTCATTAGTATTAATTCATCGGATCATATTGCGATTCATGTAATTTCTTTTTATGCTTGCCTGTTTTGGACTGAAAATATGTGGATATAATCCCTAAGAGTTTTAGTCTGAAGAGAAACAGTATCACGACTAAATCAAAACGCTTTTTCTTAATTTTTTGAGAATACAAGACTTATCGTCTAAGAGATCATTTTAAGCTATTAAAAAATAAGTTACTTACGCCAAATCCGTAAGAAATTATGTATCACAATATTGTAAATTTATAAGCAATGTTGCTCACAACTGTTACAAACTGAAACCAGGCACTTAAGGTGAATACATGAATAAACTTCCGTTTTACAGCTGCGCCCATCCCTTTCTTGCAAACGCATATATGGCAACACGTTTTGGATATTAGCGTGCAAGCGTTACGCAATATCTAGCTTCGAATATGCGATGCAGACAGAACCAATCCTAGTATAGTTTTTAATTGCATGATTTTTGTAACTTGTATACTTGAGTTATGCATTAAGGGTGAAACGTCTATTGTGCGCGACTGAACTATGTAGCAGAACAACAGCACAGTAATATCTAAACATTGCGTTTTATCGAAGCTGGAGTACGAAACATGAAATAAGAAACGTTACAAGAGGTTAAAATTACAAGATCCAAACATCCGGATCGCGTATTCATAGGACAACAATAACACTTCCTTGAACTTTGGACACTTACATAAACGTTTAGTCGAACTTTGTATTGACAATGAAAAATGTATTGCATATACTTACTGTTGACTCGAAACAGTTAGACGAATAAATTGTTGCATAAGAAAGTCTTTTACAGTTGTCTCAAACACGCGATCTAGAGAGAAATTAATTTTTCCTAAGCCTTTCTAGAGATCGACGATTCGTGCTTCGAGAACTTGCATTCATGACATCTCGAAAACGCTAGATTAAATTGAATTTGGTTCTGCTGAGATCGTACATTCCATCATGGAAGAGGCATGTTCGTACCTCAAGAAAACGATATATTTACACGCGTCGGCTCTAAATATTGGCTTGCAAGGTAATTCAAGTCACGAAATGTAAACCATTCGTGATGGAAGGCTCCGTTACGCGTAATTGAGGTCTCGATTAAACGCATTAAGATCGGATTAAAACTCCGTTCTGATTGGTTTATTCGAGATCGTGCAACACAGCAAAGGTTTTCACGTTATGGCTACAATGGCTTGCCGTATGTTTCTGAATCGACCATTGACCTCATTATTATAATCTGAATTTGGATTATAGCACATATGAGAAAGTGCTATAAAAATATTTCAGAGTTAGCAGTCATACAAAAAACATGTAATAATACATAGCTAGTAAACGATAAACCTACATAATTTCCTCTTTCGTAGGTATACATTTTAGAATAATAATAATAATAATAATAATAATAATAATAATAATAATAATAATGAGGACTTTGTAAAGCGCCTAATCTTTAGAAGCTCTAAGCGCTTTACAACATCTATAATGATATGACTACACTTCAGTAAAAAACCAAAAAAGCCATGAAATCGGACAACACAAACCAAGCTGAAAACATACAAGGTACAAAACATTATTAAGTCTCTAAGTTTGTTCCTGCAGGTGAGTTTTAAGAGCACTCTTGAAATGGACCACTGTGTCCTTGTGTCTGATTTCAATGGGCAATTCGTTCCACATCGCCGGGCCCTGGTACGCAAAAGAACTTTGTCCAAATGACTTCGTTTTCATAGTGGGAACAATGGGTATACGATAGTCAGAAGAGGAGCATAAGTATCTTGCTGATGTATACACACAGGAGAGGACGGATATCTATTTTGGACAGGAGTCTGTCAGTGAAACGTAGCACAGAGAACAAACTTCGTTTCTGATTCTGTATCAAATTGATATCCAGTGTAGGGTACAGAGCAGTGGTGAGGTGTGCTCTGATTGAGGTACTCTAAAGATGATCCGAGCAGATGTATTTTGAACTTTTCGAAGTTTCTGGAGTAGTTATTGTGACGTACCAGACAAAACTGAGTTTCAATAGTCCAGTCTTGAAAGTACTAATGAACACACTAGTGTTTTAGTGGCATCAACTGCTGAAAGATATTTGTGAATTTGTCTGATGCGTCTCAGTACAAGATATGCAGTCTTGCATATGTTCATGACATGTTGGTGCAATGTGAGAGTACTGTCTAGAGTAACACCTAGGTTTTGTACTGAGTGTGTGAATTTAATTTTGCTGTTGCTGATATTTATGGTCTGAGGTAAATGATGTGAATGAGAAGGTCTTTTTATTGTGATAAGAATGGCCGCAGTTTTATCATCATTCATCTGCTGCTTGTTACATGTCATCCATGACTTCAGATCAGAAATGATGCACCTCTCTACTCCATGGATTGTAGCATCAACTTCAGTTGGGTAGCTGGGACACTGGGTGATAATCTATGACACTTGAGAGCGGCTGAGTGTAAAGAATAAACAGAACAGGTCCAAGAAAAGACCCCTGTGGAACACCACAACATATATCAACTGGGCTGGAGTTTATTTCATTTTGCAGATACAATTTGTGTCCTGTTGACTAAGTGGGACTTGAACCACTGTAAGGCTGTATTCTTATTGCCATATACATGCTGGAGACAGTGAAGTAATATATCATGGTCTATTGTGTCAAATGTTGCAGACAAATCCAGGAGGGTGAGGACTGTTATCTTTCCACTATCCAAAGCAGAGAGAATGTCATTAAATACTTTCAGAAGAGTAGTTTCCGTAATGTGGCAAGGGCCATATGCAGACTGCGCATTGCTAAAAAACCGTTTGAATTAAAATGAGATACAAATTGGGTTAGAATAACTTTTTCTAAGATTTTTTATGAACGGGATATTAATAACTGGCGGTAGTTCTTTAAATCAAGTGTTGGTTTCGTCAGTAGAGGCTTTTGAATGGCAGTTTTGAAAAATGATGGGAATTTCCCCGATGAGAGAAAGATATTAATAACATCAATTAGTGAAGGCAATATTGGGTCTAAGCACTCAAGCAGCAATGATGTTGGAATGGGATGAAGTTCACATATCTTTAGAGCACTCTTCATCACAATGTTCCGTACTAAATCCATAGAGACAGGTTCAAATGCTCCTAATGGTTGTCGCTGAAATTCTGTATAATAACTGTATGGTGACCAATCAATTGAAATTGTGTTGTCAAGCGAATCTCTAATGGTCTGTACTTTGTCACGGAAGAAATTTGCAAATAGGTCCTGTGGGTCATCTGGAGAGAAAGTAGTTGGAAGAGGTGTTCATTTGTTCCTTGACATTAGTTTGTTAGTGATATCGAGGAGTTCTTTGCAGCTGGAACTCTCCGTGTTCATGGTACTGTAGTGGGATAATTTGGCTAAATGGACTATGTTTGTGACGTTCTTCTTAGCGGCTTCATCAGTTTGTTTATGAATAGTGAGTCTGGTGGAAGCCAAAGCCTCTGCTTTGCGGCGATGTCTTTTAGCAGTGCGAAGATGGTCCATAACACTGCTATACTATGGAGAACACTTTTTTATCAATACTCTGTATTTGGTGGCCGAGGCATGTTTTTCAAGCAATGAACGCAGGCATTTATCGAGTTGTTCTGCTGTATAATGGAAGTAAGTGGTTATGTTTTCGTGGATGTCATGCATACTTTGGTTCTATTCATTATACGGAGGTTTCTCTTAGTAGCAAATAAAGGTGGACGGTTCGGGACTGATACGTCGAGATGGCATTATAATGCAGAGAAGATCTGGTGCAAGTTCGTAGGATACAAGGGTGGATTGCAGAATATTATCATCAGGTCTATGAAGCATCCAGTCTAAAATGCGACCAAGTTTATGGATTGGTTGGTTAACTGACTGTTTAAGAATGGAAACATAAATGGAATCTATGAGTTTTGATGTGTATGGGTTTCGGGGACAGTTAAAGTTAAAGTTGAAATTTCCAAGAATAATTAGGGTGCCACCAATCGAATTTCCATACTCCAGAAGATTCGGAAACTGCTCCAAAAAAGAGATTCAGTCAGCTCGTTTTCTCTACTAGGAGGAGGACGGTAGAGACAGAAAAAATGGACTGACCTTTGTTCCAATGTGAGTGTTGTTGGGACTAGTTCAAAACTATGTGTAGCAGAATTTTAAGGTTGTGTTGTACTTAAGACATTTTATCATGGAATTCTTTGTAATGACAGCAATTCCACCTCCGCGAGAGTTGCAGGGGAACGACATGAAGGAATAAGTGGTGGGTGTTAATTCCGCGCGCCTGCGTTAATCGCTTGATGTTTTTAGCCATGTTTCTGTCAGGAAGAAGACGTCGATATTCTGGTCGTTGATAAAATTAACTATTTCTGTGCGCCTTTCCGGCCTCCTTCTGATTGGGCGTTGAATAATGCAATACGTTGTGGTATCACTGGGACAGTTGACATAATGGTTGACGATTTAAGATGAATTTGCACCAGTTTATCAAAATTAACTGCCGAATTTATAAATTGTTTATCTGTTAAGGGTGAAAGGGAGATAACTGGAATTCTTCGTGTTTTACGCCGGCCAGCTCTGAATTAACGTTTCTTTTTTCCCTTCCGTTTACATTTAAGTAATGATGAATGTAGTCCAAGTTCGTTATAAGATTTAGAAGCACATAAATTATATTTATATAACTCGAAGTCATGGCTAACGGTGGGAAATACGGTGAAAAAAATAATAAAACCGATAACTGAGACATTTTTTAATTCTCGTATCTTTTTAAACGGAATGTTACAAAAAGCTGAGGTAAATATGTGAAAGCATTCATATACGGGTCGTGTGTCGTTTGTAATTTGTATTTTTAACAATTTAGCAATTTAGCAACTTTCCTATCATTTCGCTACCATGTCTGCAATATGGCAGTTTAACGTGATGTCTAGCACTGAGGCATCATAATACAGACATGCAGCATCATGTCCCACCCAATCACAACATTCTGACACTAGGCCGACCAGTCCTAACACTAACCTCTCAATGCTGAGCACCTAGCGAGGCAGTTGCTAGTATCATTTCTTAGTTTTCCCTATATTTCGGTCGGAGTTTCGAACCAGCGACGTCCCGCATTCTAAAGGACGTTTAACCACTTAGGCCACCGGAGCGGTCCGTAAGACTAGATTATTTCTAAGATTACAAACAAAGAAATTTAATGGCGCAGCTGCTGGGTTTTGAGTGAAACGCGAACTGAGAGAAACTGCGAAAATGACATTTTTCTGAAGGCACAAGTGTTTTCGGTCTCTGAAAAAAGAGGAGTAAATTTTGTTCAAGCAGCAAATCTCCATACGATATACGATTATTGGGATAACACTCTTTGTCACTAAACCGCCTGTTTTCCAATAAAAAAGAAACTCAAGGGTCACTCACTCGCATATCCTTCGTTAAAAAATAAACAACATGATTTTTTTAATACAAAATCGTAACTTTTTTGGTACTGATGTGAGGGTATTTGGTCTACCCGAGGAATTTTCTTCTCGAACACAGCATATATCATCCATGTCTTATTGTAATTATACACAAATAGAATAAGCTATTGCAAATGAAAACTACCATGGTAACTTATAAACATCAGAGACGAAATTAAAATGTTTCAGGTTACTGCCAAAGATAACAACTATTCTATGTATGTTAGTACGATTATAGGACGATCAAGTTTTGAATCCAACAAATGACAACGTTTATATCTAAACAATTAAACATATTTGCAATAACATTAACACTCAACAATATCATTATCTGAGATAAATAAATGAAAAAATAAATATCCTATAGATCATGTCAGTAAAAAAAAAACATAAAACTATATATCAGAGATCTGGAGAACGTAAAACAGCTAATGTGATAAATACATTCAAACGTCTTTATGTTTATGGAACCGCTAAATAATGAGAAAAGAGTCCGCTGAAATAATTAATAGACATTTTACAACAGCAAATACCTATCCAGAATTCGGTTGATGTAAATATATGATGTATTTACTTTATCTACAAGACAGCAAAGGTCTAGTAGAACAAGCAATTTTAGACCAAAAACAACGTATCACGTTTGATGTGATATGTATTGTATGTGCTCCAATTATTGCACAGATTGTTCTACTGTTGCTGGCACTAAAGGAAAAAGTTTTTTTTATGGAAAGATTAATTTTAGGCTAGAATGATTATTACTCAGAGGACAATTTCATCAATATTTCAGCAGTTTAGTTCAAATTCAAAAGTTAGACCAAAGTATGTTATTGAAGGTGACGGAACATTTTTGTTTCCCAAGGAATATGGTGATAACAATGGGCAGAATTAAAAGGTACAACCATATTCAGAAGGCAATCAGATACATTTAATATATTCCTGAATGCGTCTAACAATACCGTCGTGGTAAGAATATAATACAGTAACTGATAAACGGTCGAAAATTATTATACAACACAAAGATTACTAAGTAACCGGACTACAGAGATTTAAAAGACAGCTCGTGAAACAAAAAAGCAAGCATGCATTGTTATGTCATTAGTTGCAGTAGCATGCGCAATTGTTTTGTTAAATATATTAAATGAATTGTTAATATATTACTAATTCACTTTTGACAGAGACCTTTGTATTTTATTAGTTTTGCTACCAAATATCAAACGTGTGGTATATGAACAAAGAACAAATCAATTAAAGTAAAAACTAGCCAAAAGATTTAAAAACTAATAAAGAAATTATTTTTCCCGCTAATGTCAAGAAAAATCAGCTTATTACATTACCAATGTTACAATACAAACATGCTACAGTCTTTAAACTAACTAATTTAAAGATATAGCTGTCAATATTTTTCATACTACTTTTTAATTTATTAACGAATGAATCGATAGTTTTAATTCAACTGCAAATATTACCGCCTGTCCATCCTCCTGTTAAACATTTTATAAACATTTTCTAACGGTTAAACCAAGAGTTCTTGCTACAATACCATACATAAACATACGTGCATAAAATATGTTCAAGAATACAATTTCGAGACTCATCAACAATAAAGATAAGTTTCCAATGCGTCCGTTTTTTTATTGTGTTCTTCTACTTATTTCTTTTGTGGTATTGTATAATTTTATATATCTGTTTTGCTCTATTGTACAAAAACTCGGAAGAATGTGAAAGAAAAATATATGTTTCTAAATATTCCACACATTTAAGGTCTTAAAATGTAACTAGATAATTAAAATTCGTTGCACATATTTCTAATATCCTCCCGTTGCTCCTTTGACAAGTTGACCCCCAGCTTAACACCAGCATTCCCTTCACCTGCTCTTGGAGAATAATCAATATCCACACCATCGTTCTCATCTGCCTGCGTTTCCAGCGGTACAGCACGCTTGTATCTACGCAGTAAATTTACATGATAGGTTAACGTACCTTGCTTACCGGGTACCTTTCGTGGCAAAAGATAAGGTCTCTGCCATTGTGCCATCATCTTGGACGAACTTGATGGCAAGGGAATAAGGACTTCATTTCTGGGACTAATTTCTCGTGTTTTCGTGTGACGATCATAGTGTCTTTATTTTCTTTTGGCAATCCAACAGATTATCTTTGACAAAAGCCCCGATTTCAGCCAACTTCTCATGCATTTTCACAACATGCTCCACAGTTGATTTCGTTACCTCCTCTCCGGTAAACAAGCCTTGTAAAATCTGCATTGGCCCTCTAACAAACCATCCATACAACATCTCAAAGGGTGCAAGTTTCCTCATGCGGGACCTCACGGTATGCCAACAACAAAAATGGTAACATCTCATCCCATTCATTCTTGTTGTCTGTACAGAACTTCCGTACAATTATCATTGACTTTAACGTCACATTAAAACGTTCTACCTTTCCATTCGCTTGTGGGTGATATGATTTTGTTGTAACTCAACAGATACCCACTAGTTCATACAACTGTTTCAATAAGGTGCTAGTGAAGTTGGTCCATTTCTTTGGTAGTATGACCTGTGGAAAACCAACACGGCTAAACAGCTATATCACTGCTCTAGCTACACTCGTTGCCTCCATATTATTTAGAGGAAAAGCTTCGGGATATCTCTTTGCATCATCAACCACCGTCAGAATGTATTTGTGTCCAGACTTTGTTATAGATAAAGGTAATGCAATATACATTGCAATTTTTGAGAACGTTTCTGTTATCACTGGTGGGAAAACCATTGGTGCTTTCTCACCTGCAGTCCGTTTTGCTGTCATCTGACATTCATGACACGAAGTACAATACCTCTTTACATCGGAATACATTCCAGGCCAAAAGAACGATTGTAGAATCCTCTCCTTTGTTTTCTCCAAACCCAAGCGACCTGCAAGGGCTCGATCGTGTGCCAGCTCCATTACTCTTTTTAGTAAACCTGCAGGTACAACAATGTGCTCCCCTCCACGCGAACCATCACCAGATTGCCATTTACGTCGCAAAATATCATTCTCCCAGAAGAATGACATTGGCTCCTCCTCAGCCTCTTCACGAGTAGCAAAGGACTTCTCTCTAACACTTTACAGTGAAATAACCGCAATCTGTAATTTCGACAACATGTCCGCTTTCATCGGTAAATGACTGACCCACTGCTGTGTATAACGTGTATAACGTGACTTTGTGCCCCTCCAGGTTGTAACTCTCGTCAGCGAGATCTTCTCTTATCAGGGTCATATCGGATCCAGTGTCCTTCACAAACATGATTCGCGTCCATTTACTTATCCTGTTTCCGAAATAAACCTTTGACCAATTGTTAGCTTAACAAAACAAGTTGCTGGGTTGCCACGATGTTTCATGTCATCTGTTGGACAATACCTTGCAATATGTCCCCATTACTTGCATCGATAACATTGCCTATTTTTATGCTTGGACTGGTCATTCGTCGATGTTAGTTTTACTTGCTGCTGTATGTTCTGAATATTCGTCTTGTTACTACATGTATTTCCACTTATGTTCGTATGAAACCTATTTTCTGCAATTGATGTTGTACATTGATGGCAATATAATCTTTCGCAGCCTCTACAACTGGACTAGGGCCCTTGTTCCTCCTAATCCACTGTGCTTTGATCTTGTGGCAAGGCTTTCGAGAAAATTTCTTCACAAAAACAAATAACTGGGTCACAATCATCCAAAAAACGCTTTATTTGCTGATCAATGCTGGCCAGCAGACCACGATACGTCTCGGTTCTTTCTTTCTTCATGCTCACCAACGTAGTGAAATGTTCATGCGGTCGCTTTCCAAAGCGATCAATAAGTCCTTTCCAGAGTTCCAGGTATTCGCCACAAGATTGTGTTGCCACATATCTAGCCTCACCTGTTAAAAAAGTTCTTAGTTGTAATCTTTTCAATTCGTCAGACCACTTAGCATGATTCGCAATTGATTCAAATTCTACGTTACTGTTTCTTGACGTTTTACTCTATCGAACTCAATTTCCAAACGCTTCATTTCTAATCTTATTTTCTCTTTCCATTTCCCATTCAAACTCCTTTGTGTCTTAACTCCAATTTTCTTTCATTATTTTTTGCACTAGGTTTTCGCTTTGTTTCTTTGAGTGGTTGCATGTGCTCAAGGTTAAGTTTCTCTTCATACTCCGGAATCTCAGTATCTGTAAACTCCATAAAATTCTGTGTTGCTGCTTTTCTTCGTGGTCATCCTGAAGCAATCAATGCTCTTATCAGCAATCGACATAATGACAAACTATAAGTACGTACTGTAAGTTCTATCACGGTATCCACAGCCACTAGACTAGTTTTTCTTTTCTATGATTTCTGGGCTTATACGTGTACACTCGTTACAGTGATACATACTTTGCATTTAGCAATTAACAACTGTACGTTATACACACAGTACAACCAGTCACTGCTAAAATCACACAAGGATTTGCTGCATTCACAGCTTTCCGAATTGTCAAATACAATTCCAACGTATTGAACAATTCCAAATAATTCACACAGAAGTATTGGAATCCGCATCGCTGCCACCAAAACTGTTACATTCGGGTTCAAAGGACACACAAACACCAATTCCAGTGTTCCTTCCAGTACCAAGCCCATAACTTACCTGCCTGTTCTAGCACTCTACTCTTGTTTTAGAAAGGGTTACAGACAATGGATTATAATTGATTTAACATGTGTGCCTTATCAGAAGTCAAGAAGAAGTCCATGCTCAGTTAGCACTGGGAAGATAAACAACAGAGGCTGGAGGTGTTGACAGTATCTGGTATCAAATATCCAGAATGCTGGGATTAATGTTCTGGCCAAATGTCTCTGCTAACAGGCTGGAATCTGATACAGCATCTAGGGTGACATCACACTTATAACAGTGACATTATCCATCATGTGTAATTTAATCAGAGACATTGTGTGTTCTGGTAAATAATTTATATATTCTACTTGTTCTCAGTCCGATATGTCCCTTCATGAGTCGGATCGTTAAATCAAGTTGTAATTTTACTGAACTAAATTATCGTATTTCCGTTATCGGTGGTCTTCAAATATGGTTGAATTTCGTTTAAAACTTCATACCTATATTGTTTCCGCCTTAAAATCTGTGTTCACTGGCATTTCTGGTCAATGCATAACTGAGTGATTTTGCTCTTTTTCCATTTAAATGTTGTTTATATTGGTATGTATTAATTCCTTTCTTGTTGAAAGATGCACTAAAGGTGATTTAAGTTTTTATTACTTTTAATATTTCTACGTTAACTTCTATTTATTAACGAAAAATATTTCAGTGTAAGATTAAGTTATTTTGTATAATGCGGAACAATTTTTAATCATAGTGTAACGACTGTTTGGTATGTTTATTACACCACTCTACACATAGATAAGTTAATTATTTTTAAGCTGTGTATTGCATCAATGGCTATGCCATGTGATGTGACCTAAAATGCAATTTGAAATCATAACAAAACTTGAACTATCCTTGTTTTTATTTTGCTGTAACGTATACTGCAAGTCAAAACCATGATATGGTTTTAACTTCAGTAGTGCATTGCTATTTAATCTGATGGAGTCAACAGACTTCATTTTTTAGTCTATGTTGCATCTGAAACTCCGCGATACGCCTGGCTCGGTTACTGACGGTGTCAAAATAAATTGTACAAACTTTACATGTAATATTGCAAACGACTTTTGTCGTGTCATGATCAAGGGGAAACAACTAAAATAGTGCTTCGACTTTTGGACCAATTATTCAATGGTAATTAAGGCAGGGCCTTGAAATAAAGTAACTGATGTTAGCAGCTCCCATATAAGGGAGGTAATTAACAGTATTGAAAAGTGCTATATACACTGCATGCTTGTGGTTATGTTGGATTTGGGGGGTACAAATGGGGACTAACATACAGAAAAAGGCTAAAGTTTAACAATGAGTATAGTGAGGCCCATGGATTTAAAAACAGGAGGAAAGTGTATATCTAAATGGGAGATGTAGCTAATGATACTGGAATTAAAGGAGACACAAGCAGCAATGATAAAAATGAGAAGCGAGAGCTTGATGATATTACCTTGGACAATATTTGGAGGCAGTGGACCATAGGTGCAGGGACAATAAAATGGCACCTGTGCAATAACATCCCTTACAGGCACAAAATATCAGGTGACATGGTGTTCATTCCCAGCTAATATAAAAGGGTGAATAATGTAGATAATATAGATGCATGTAATTCATATTTCTTCTAAATAAGAAATTAATAATAATGGGCCTTAATTAGGCAGAAAAATACCTAAACAAAACAAAGCATGTTGGATCAGTTTTCAAACTTGTAAACTTTACTTGGAGAACTTATTAAAGTACTTCTAATTAAATTTGCATCAAGACTGAGGGCTAATATGATATTTCACAAATCTTCTTTTATTTTATACACCATTACTAACAATGTGGGTTTCTATTTATTGAAATGTTATGTCTGGTGTAAGGGAGATAACTGAAAGATATACATAAGATGTGTACTTTTTATTTCCTCCAATATATTATCCATGTAATACAGATGAGTTCAAGAACACATGTATTAACTTCAATGCAATAAAATTATCCAAAAATGTATTACTGATAAAGTGAGAACCTATAATCCAGGATTATATATGTAGTGTAGACCTCAAGAATGATTATGTAACTAACTAGAGAATCGCATTTTTAATTTCAAGACACAAAAGTTTACTAATATAAAAGACAATTAGAGCAGGACAACTGAAATCAAAATAGGAAGGAATACCATATCTTTAGCAAACTACCTAAAATACATATATCAGAATATTCTTTATGATACAAGTGAACTATCTACACATGGACCAGGGGTGTCCTCTATCCTGGTCTATAACATGCTTTAAAAGAACAAAAAAGTTGTTCTTTATCCATGATTTTTCATCTTTTGCGCATAAAATAGTCAATATTTGGCTAAAATTAAGAATATTAACTTTACATAACTTACTTTTTTTGTCTGTATGCTAATATTGGAGCTGACTACACAGTCACAAAGCCATCAGCCTATATATGTTATAGATATAATTACAGAAGCCAGATTCCAAAGCTAATGTGTGTTATTTTCTACATTTTCTATGTAAAAGTCTGTCAATATTAGACCAAAACATCTCAATATCCATTGTTTATCCAAATGACACTATGACAGTATATAAATGGTGGCTCTGTATACTCGTTACTATGGATACACTGTGAAGCTGGTATTATCTTTTAGGTATCACGGTACCAATTGTTTTTCCATAGACCTCAATGCTAATATTTGAAGAGATAAATATATTTTCTATCCTAATTTAGCGTGCATCTCACACACTGTTATAGAGAACAATGTTAGATTGTCAATTTGACGATGACAAAACCAGATACTCCATTGTATTTAAGAGAGATAACTCTGCTGGAACTAGACAGGGGTATGAGTTATCTAGTTACAATATACATATTTTCAGTCATGTGTATTACATTTTCAAAAAATCATAAAAAATACAAAATCTGATCTATATGGGAATTAGCATAAATTCACATGTTGCCAAGAGGCTAAACTATTTGTTAAGCCTAACACATAGTACAATTTTTACATAATCCACCAATCATAGCTAGTGTTGTTGTTTATTTATGATTGCAATGTTCCCTACACTTTAAGCTCCACCCACTTGGACTTGCGCAATTGGTACCATTATACCTTGTACAGAGCGCTCGCATAGGTTGTCAGTGGCATACCTCGCCGTACTTGTACCAAAGACAGATGGAAACAACAAAACAGATTATTATTACACATGATGCGCCTGTTGCCCTCGGCGTGATCACAAAGTTGTAGATCTTATCATCACCTTTCCTTCGCAAGATTAAAATGTCTGCATCATCAAAAATAATGTTTGCAAGATACTATCATCGTAATCTTACTGCGAAAGGAAATATTAATTTTTGCTTTCTGATAGACGAGTTTGATTCGGACAAATTTATCCTAAGCTGGTGCGCTAGAACTTTTGGGATTTCGTACTTAGGTGTAGTCGTGTCGCACTATACGAGTATGTATGTATGTATGTATGTATGTATGTATGTATGTATGTATGTATGTATGTATGTATGTATGTATGTATGTATGTATGTATGTATGTATGTATGCATGCATGCATGCATGCATGCATGCATGCATGTATGTATGTATGTATGTATATACGTTAAATCCTAGAACTATTTTACCCTACGTAGTTAGCAAATTTATTTCGTTTCCACGTGAGCTTCGATATGTTAACTTTAATCGAAGGCAAATAAATTGTTTAGCATACGTCAAAGTGGTCCCTGTTAATTAGACTAATACAATTTATTGATATAGCTAAACTGAGCTGCTTTTTATAAATTCAACATATTGACCTCTTTGTTTCAAATGATTTGATCCATTTTAAATTTTTACAAGTAGAAATATTTGCTGATAGTTTGTTTGAATGTGGTTACATTTTAATCCAGATTTACAAACATAGTAGAGTTAATGTAAACACAGATAAGGGCGCAGATCGGTTTCGGTGCAAGTTCGATGCATTTTTAAACTAAAAGCTGAGATATTTTTAATGTAATGACTTCAGATAGTTGTATCGACTCATGTAATTTATTAAATTGTTTGTTTGTCGGAAAAGGGGCTCGTCCTTGTTTGTTCTTTATATTTGCTCAGATCTCTAGATATATATTTCCATCTATACGTTTCACCAATCTTATATTTACTCGAACCGGGCAATTACATCGAGGGCGGTCATCTCCTAGATACCGAGTACCAAAAGAGGTGGGATATATAATAGCGTTATAAACGCCACCCCGTAACAAAGTCCGTAGCAAACTGAAGAACCAGGTTTACCTCATCATAGGCAATGCTGTAAAACTTGGTGTGAGTACGTTTATCTAGAGGATATGGTAGTAGCGTTTAGCGAACGAAAGAATTAAAATCTAGGACTGCAAAATAGATTAGATTATAAGATTTCTTAGCCTTGACTGGCTTCATGCATAATGTATAACAATGGATATGTTTGTATTTGGAGTTTTACAAATAAGCTAATGTCTGTCTGTAACATCTCCATCTTAGTAAGAGGTGTAGTTAATTGGATTTAGCTACGTTACCTAGGGAATGACCTCCCTCGATATTATGACCCGGTGTGAGTGAAAGATAGACTATCAACAAAGAACTGGGCAAGACTATTGGGAAAAAATAATGCAATACAAGCCCCATTAGACAAGACAAATAAACAAATTTAACCAAACAAATGAAAAATGATAAGTTCAATTCACCTAAAACGATATCAACAGGATTTACTAGCAGTATCTAATTTGATTTATTTCATCATCATCATAACGAGTCGTAAAAAAGCGAAATGTCCACAGCTGATTGCATCACCTTCCTCTCTACCATGTTCCAACGTTTTCTGTTTCCTCTAGTCCTCCTTTTCCGACTGCGTCGTCCTTCTTGGACTTCCTAGATTTCACTCTGAACTCGTCACTTCGCCCTTTCGAACTTCACTCGTCACTTCTCTCTTTTACGGAATCCGTCTTCGGACTGTCATGTTCACTCTCCCTCGCAAAACTGTTTTAGACAAAATTCATGCAAATACATATAAATTCAGGAAAGCATTAAATATATCGCATCAAAAAATTACATGGAATTGTCACACAAATAGATTTTAAGCTCCTTATGTCAAAAATTGTTAAAACAGTTTCGAGGACTTATTGTTGATGGATTATTGCAGGTTAAAGATTTTTTACTCAAACATTTGAAACCAATTTAGTAAACGTTTAATTAATATATCGTCATCGAATTATTGAGGAAGACAGAGGAATAAAACTCAAGATAATATATCACAACATTAGGCATTATGATGTTTTAATAATCCGTAAAATATATAACATATGTAACATTGTCGAAATCCCCAGAACTTTACAGCATTAAGACTGTTTTAGTTTATTGATAACGACATATAAAATTTCTTACTGAAAAATGACACCATAGTGTGTAACCACGGGAAGCCTACACTATGGGCTGATTTTAGTCGTACACGGAGTAAGAACACATTTCACACAGATTATTTGTTAACCATTTTGTGGAGCTTGGTTTGTGGTTGTGTGCTGATATTGTTGCAATCAGATTCTAAACGAAGTTTATCTTCGTTCAGGCGAACAGGCAAGATGTCGGACACTAGACCGACATATTTAGCCAGAGTATATGAGCGAAGCATAAGATCACCATGTTTACATCCACACCATCCACCTTTCCTCTGCTATGCACGAGACATTGTTTCTTATATCATAAGTTTTCTTTAACAGGCACCTTCATTTTAGTCAGATCGCCTTCACAACTCTCTTTAGTTTCCTTCATGGCTAATGACCCATTCTATGCACGGTTTTGTTTTATCGGCACTCAAACCAGTCCGTTCTGTGGACCAGAGGTATGATCTTATTACCAATGAAAATACGGTTTTGATTGGCTGTACATAAACAATGTAGTGGAAACATGGTGTCAGAATGTTGGATTGGGGGGCAAGGAGGTGCATTTCTAGCCATATTATATGCGCTTAAGCAAGATAACGGACATGAGTTTCGCCATTTTTGTCCCAGCAATGCTTTTTTCGTATATAAATATTTGTAGGGATATATAACCTTGTTCACAACGACAGATCACATCATAGACGATACTTTTACATTCAAGTGGACTAAAAATATGGCTCGAATGACAATAACTGATGTGAATGTGTGTTCTGTGACCATCAAGCTATTTCCCCTCCAACTGGTGTCTGGGTGGATTATCGACTTTGTGAGGAAATGAATGTCCTACTTAGAGTTTAGCTCCAAAGGAACTAAATAAGAAATATGAGTCTAGTCTCCCGAACCGAAAGGATATTAGGTAGCAACATACTTTTGTTCATCTCCAACTCCTGAGTTTTGTATGTAGAAAAAGGGCGAGTTTCCAAATAAGGCGTCTAATTTCGACAAAAGAAACCTAAAGAATTCGATTGCTTTTCGTACTTGGTTTCTCAGGAATCACCATAAACTATTCGATTGTACAGAAATTAGAACCCTCTAAAATAAATCCCTTCTCATCACTTCTCGATCTGTTTCGTATCAATATAAAAATGTGTGATGCCTTGCAAAAGGTCCAAAAGATATTGCATTTCGTGTCTCAATAATAAATTTATAGTTGTTATTTCAAAGTTTTAGTAATGTATAAACTATTGCAATTATAGTGTTTCGTCTAATTAAAAGATTGTATGGTTTTCAGTGACATAAATTGGATAAATGGTTTTGCAAGTTTGTTTATATCTTAATGTATTATATGGACTATTGTTGTGCAATGCTTTTGGTGAAAACATGATAAATTGAACGAATGTAGTGAAAAAGCTTGAGGAATGTTTGGGAATTAAGCAGGTGAAAAAATAAATATGACTCATATTGTTGCCAATGGAGTTTGTTCTAGTATGCTATCTTTGTTTGCGAATCGAGCGTTTGCACCAGCAAATGCGCATATGGAGTCACATACTTTGTCCCAACTGGGAACAAGTTCAAATTCATCACCATTACGTGTCCATTTAACCCTTGTATACCTCTTGAAATGCTTATACATAATTTTCGACATTCATGCAGGATCCATCTCTACTAGAAACATTAAAATTATGGGCTTCTTCTCCAGTTCTGCGCATAGGGCCTCAAAATCACAATAGTCACTTCTACAGAATGCCGAAGACACAACCAGTATAACAACACAACAACTGTCCGTACAGCGGATGATTTCATCTAATATATATTTACCTGGTTGGAAATGAATATCACCGATACATACGATGTCATCTCTGCAAGCATCAAGCCTTGCACTTAAAGTGTCTTTTAGATCGTCAATTATATATCTGTACACGAAATCTCGAACATTACTACAGCAGGAAAGAAATACTAGATGTTTGTTTGGCGGATCTTCCTTCCGGTACTTTTCAATACGAAATTTTATATGTCGTAATTTTAAACACCGCCGGTAGCTGCGAATTAGAATAACTCCAATGATAACAAAAATGACTGTACTAAAAAAAAAGAATTAGGGTAGCCATCAAAATCATTTTGGTTCTTTCGCAGATTTGCTCTATGTCCCTCAGAGAGTTGTCATTTATCTGTATTACCTTTTTCTGCCTCTCACAAATGTAACTTTCTCTATTCACGAGTGCAACTTGGGTGGTAAGAATCCTTTGGATAAAACTTTTCGTGTCGCATTCGCACTTGAAAGTATTTCCAGTTAAATTGATTGAAAATTGTCTAAAATGTGAATGATCTGATTCCATTTCAAAGCTCATACTATCAACGGAACGTAAGAAATTCGAGTCGAAGAACAATATATTATTATTGCTAATATCAAAATACTCCAATTTATTCAAATGTTCGATACGGAAAAGCTGGCTGGTTAACAAGTTATTACTGATAATTATTGTTTTTAGTTTCCTATTATTTAGAAAAAAGTCTCGGGGCAATCTGTGCAACTTATTAAATGACAAATCGATATATTCGAGATCTAAATTGTGAGCAAACAAATTCACAAATTCAGTATATTTTTCCATCGCTCCTAAATTGTTTTGTGTCAGGGAAATCCAGTTCAGAATGGTGAAATGAGACGCAAGGTTTAAACTCAAATATTCCAAACCATTATTAGATAAGTCTACCTCACGGTACATCGGCATATTTGGATCAACGTTTATATCTAACACTCGAATATTGTTGTTCTTCAGTTCGATACGACCTCTTACGTCTCGCTTGCAGTTTAGACTTTTGTAAGTAACATTTGCTTGGGTGACTATCTCTGAAATAATGTTGTTGATTCTCAGATTTCTAGCCTGTAATAGTGGGAAGAAACAATCATAGACACCGACAGCGTCTCTAATATTTAATGAAAAGACTATCCTCTTCATTCTTGCAAAACTTATGTCCAAAAGCTGCAGATTTGAAAACATGAGTTGCGCAAATGGCGTGTAAAAATAAAACACTAAGGTGCTCAGATCAACGTCTACTATGCGTAGTTCCTCGAGGGAAGATCCAAGTAGGGAGATTGCATTTAGGTCTACCTTTCTAAAATTTGTCTGTGAAAGATCTAAGCGTTTTATACTCAAACGTTGTAACAGAAGGAAGAGGGTTTCATCCAACTCTGCTGGTGTCAAAAACCTAGCCAACGACTGGAGGTTCAACACGTCAAGGTTGTTGGTAAATTCGGTGACTCTCAAAGCATCTGCAACCTTATCAAATGATAGAAGAAAGTTTTCAGACAGGTCAAGCGTTCGCAATTGTGTTAGCTGACTCAGAGCGTTGGTTCCAATTGTATATAAATCA
Source organism: Unio pictorum (assembly GCA_030141615.1). Classification (NCBI taxonomy): domain Eukaryota; kingdom Metazoa; phylum Mollusca; class Bivalvia; order Unionida; family Unionidae; genus Unio; species Unio pictorum. The sequence goes on along the minus strand of JARLTB010000210.1, from coordinate 1,878,782 downwards.
GGAAAAGAATTCTGAAGATGCGTTAAATTTCTAACATTCCAAAAAGTATAGCTAAATACATGGTTAACACTCCCGCCGCGTAGGTAGAATTTGGTCACATTTGCCCATCGAGCTTTATTGAAATGAGATTGCTCAAGATATTCGTATTCTATATCTGTTATGTTTACAACTCTCGTATTGAGCGGAATCGTGTTGGGAATTGTTCCTCTACAGCTGAGGTTAACAGTTTCACCATCATCATCACACTCACATGACATAGGGCACTATAGAAACAAACATGAAGAGTGATTGGGCGATTATTTCTCCGTACGATTCAAACATTTCTTGTCCCTCAAAATGTCTCCTTCTGTTAATAATAATAATAATAATAATAATAATAATAATAATAATAATAATACTCAACATCATATAATAATAATAATAATAATAATAATAATAATAATAATAATACTCATCATCATATAATAATAATAATAATAATAATAATAATAATAATAATAATAATCATAAAAATAATAATAATAATTTGATGGGGACTCGTGTTTAAAGTAAAGCATTACTGAATGCATCTCAGTTATACATACATACATACATGCATGCATGCATGCATGCATGCATGCATACATACATACATACATACATACATACATACATACATACATACATACATACATACATACATACATACATACATACATACATACATACATACATACATACATACAAATTTGTAACACGGAAGCACACGAAACATTCATACTGCTAAATGCAGTTTCTTCAACTTCGTCTCCATACCTCACAAACGTTTAAAGAATGAGTCAATCAACCACACATTAAAGTCCTGTCTCTTAACTCACTTTTTGCTTACTCTGTTTTATCCACAGCAGTATTATCTGTCTTATCTAAAACAAAAGTAGTCTTCTTTACTTACAGCAATATTATCTGTTTTACCTACAACATTATTATCTGTCTTACCTACAAGAATATTAACTATTTTACCTACAACATCATTATCTGCTTTACCTAGAACAGTATTAACTATTTTACCTACAACGTCACTATCTGTTTTACCTAGACCAGTATTAACTATTTCACCTAAATCATTATCTGTTTACCTACAACCTCATTATGTTTTACCTACAACATTATCATCTGTTTTACCTACAACATTATTATCTGTTCTTACCTACAACAGTATAAACTATTTTTTTTTCATTATTATTTTCAGTTATCAGCTTACGTACAACGGTATTATCTGTTTTACACAAAACAGTTTTATATGTTTACCTTCAACAGTATTATATATTTTACCTTCAACACTATGATCTGTTTTACCTACAAACATCATTATCTGTTTTGACTACAGCATTATCTGTTTTGACTACAGCATTATATGTTTTGCCTACAGCATCATGATCTGTTTTACCAACAAACAGCATTATCTGTTTTGCCTACAACACCATGATCTGTTTTACCTACAAACAGCATTATCTGTTTTGCCTAGAGCATTATCTGTTTTACGTCCAGCATATTTATTAGCTTTATTTAGAGCAGCATTCTCACGTTTACCTACCAAAAATGTATCTGTTTGCGATTCAACATTATTAGTTTTTTCTAGTTAGAAGACAACTGTCCGTTTAATTACAACATTATTTTTGAGGTACATCAATAATAATAATCTGTTTTACCTACAACCTTATTATATATATTACTGTAGGTAAAATTATCTGTTTTACCTACAACAGTATTATCTGCTTTGCCTACATAAGTATTATCTGTTTTATCTGCAATAAAATCTGTTTCACCTGCAAAAGTATTGTTTCACCTGCAAAAACATGATCTGTCTTACCTACATTAGTATTAACTGTTTTACCTAGAGCACTTTTCTCTCTTTTATTTACAACTGTATTATCTGTTTTGCATATAGCAGTATTGTCTGTTTTACCTACAACACTAATATCGTTGTTTTTCTTTAGAACAGTATTGTGATTTTTACTATACAACATTATTATGTTTTTCCAACGTCAGTATTATCTGTTTTACGTACAATAGCAAAAGAACTCACCGTCACACATCACTGCGGACTGCACGGCGATCGATAATCAAGTATGTCTGAAATTCACACACTAGCCCATTCACACTTAAAATGCACAAGAACAAATCTGCGGCGTTTTGAGATGACGAGATTGACATTTTTCAAATCGAATTTTATGTGATAGTGATTTGGATTTTTACCGTAACCTTTTAAAAAAATATTCAGTCATATCACTACGATGTCTGCACTGCCGTGTGTCATTTTATAGTGATGTCTAGCACTGGGGCGTTATGACGCTGTGCATCGTGCCGCATACATGTAGCAATCATGTCCCACCCAGTTATCATGACACCACGCCAATCAGTCCTAAAACTAAACTAACACTCATAATGCCGAGAGCTAAGCAAGGTAGCTGATAGTAGAGAATCGACGACACAATAACAAAAAATATGAATGGTGATTGAAGGAATTTTGGTCGTATGGACGAAATAGACGAGGATGGTGCAGATAGACAGATAGATAGATAGATAGATAGATAGATAGATAGATAGATAGATAGATAGATAGATAGATAGATAGATAGATAGATAGATAGATAGATAGATAGATAGATTGTAAACAATTTGAAACATAAAAAATATTTAATAACGGTTTCAAGTTGAATACATTACTTTTCGCACGTATACATAAATGGTATACGTAAAAGATTAACATACCTTTGACTTTATAAAATATCTGAAGGATTGTAATATTTTCGGATGATTAGAAAAATATTTTGCTCGAATTTTGATAGGCAGGGATGAAAAGTCATTCCTCAAAATACGTTTTGGTCGTGATGTATTTCCTTTTTTAGTGAAACATTTAAAACAGTTCTCAATAAAAATTATTGATCGAATATTTTCCTTCAAGAGAGAAGGCTCTGTAGGTATTCATATAATAAGGTCTGAAACAAAGATAATAGAGTTCAACTGACATGAAGAATAGTCAGAAGGAAAGAAAAATGTAATTTACTGTGTCATTCTTCTCTTGATTGTATGTTCATTAAATTCTTATTTTATCTTTACGGGGGCTCGTGTGTTGTCTTTGTTCAAGATACCATCTCAGATTACCAGACGTATATGTTCTAGTTTTTCCGCTAACAAGACAAATTTGAGTCTATCGTTTACCAAAGGGTGGGATCCTTGATTTGCAGTTGTTTGGCTTGGATCTATTGTAATCCTAATACTGAGATATGGATTTTCTTACCTGATGAGGGATTTGAGACCAGCCTTCTGCTGATCATTATTTTGGTAGGGTTTGTGTCTTAGTGTATTTAATTTCTACTGGCATATCTGAGTATTTGTTCTTACCGTCTCGGTTGAAATGGGGGATCTCCCGTTAGGATTTGCAGCTCATCAAGTGACGTATTTGGAAAAGTCCGCGTACATATTCTGAGTGCTTTGTATTATTATTGTTGTTTTATTATCAAGTTTCCTAAGCAGATCTTTTTTGGCGTGTCGTTAACCGGGCAAATTACACCGTAGAGGTCATCCTTTAGATAACGAGAATTAGCGGGAGGCGGTTCCGAGTATTGTTTTCCAAGTTGCGCAATACCTCTGACCAGGGCTTGTGCGATATTGTACTAATAGCGCTTGACGACCGACATCCCCGTTACAGTCCGATACTCGATATTTTTTAATTTCGTGTGAACACTTTATTCTACGCAAACAAACACACAAGAAACCGACACTGAATAACTAAAATATGCAGTAGTCAATTCTGTTATTGCTTATATTACAAAACAGCGTTTGAACTAGGCAAGGACACTCCCTTTAAATTGTGGATAAAAAACAATTTTTTTCTTCAACCAGTTACTGATTACGTTAGTATCTGAAAGCTCGGTATCTCTGAAAGCGTAAACGTCGAAAAAGTGCTATAGTTTTCCATCGATTGCATGCGTTATACAGACTGGTTTTCGTTTTGCAATGCTTTCGTTGTTGGTTTTTGTTTTTGGAGGGTTTGGGGCATAAAGCCATTTCTCAGCGGCGAGATTAACTAGTGGAGGAAGAACACGAGAAAACCACTGTAAGAACCACCGACTCACTAGAAGCTGCAACCAGCTTTCTCACGTACCATAGGAATAATATGAGACTCGAGCGAGATATCAGGGATCAATAGTGGCGAGCGCTATTGACGATTCGGCCACCAATGACCATCATCGTTTTGTTTCTTTTTTAAATTATTTTCTTTCTTAGAAGTAGCATGATACAATGCAAATGATTTGTCGCTCACCGAGGAAGGTATTGTCCATTATTGATGTTTTTTGTAGAAACATTGGTTGATTTAGTTTGTTTTTGATAGAATTATGCTTGAATCATTGCGGATAGAAGGCAGTTTTTTCAACATAATATAAGAAGATGATAAGGGGTTGTCGTTGGTGTTCTTGTTGCTGGTTTGGGGTTTTGGCATGAGAACGTGATTATTTAGGTTTCCAATGTTATTTATATATTCGCTTATAAGTGTAGTCCGACTACAAATATTATAGGCATATATTACGTTGCCAAATTCGTCAACAGTGTAGGGTCTATTCTGTTTGTTCTAGTCATTACTCCTAACAATCTGCGTAGATCCAGATCTTCCGGCATTGGCAGTTTGTAGTTGGTCTAGACATATAAGCGAATGTATACGGTACCTTGTTTCATGGATTTTTAACAATTCATTATCCTATTATTTACGTTAGCGTTGAATTTTGTAGATACGTCTACTAGTCATTTAATACTCTTCAGTACATTTTCAAAATACTTCCAGACTACAACGCTTTTATCTGACTTTTGTAAAGACTAAAGTTGATGAATGTAAAGCAACATTTATATTGCTTGTTCTATACCAAATTAAAGATTGGATCCAATTAACATCACAATATCATACATTGTTTCATATTAGAATTTCAGCAATGTAACATTTTTAACTGCTCGATTATTCGATATTCAAACTTTCAAAACAATCTGTTCAATGACAAAATGTATCTTGTAAAATATAGCAACGCCATGTTTTATTAATCGCTAAATATTCACCCTCTTTGATACACATCTTTTCTATACGCCGCATAGTTAAAATGTAACTGCATCCTGCTCCAATACAGCTCAGAGAGGCAAAGGTAAGAGAGTCAATTAGCAGAAAAACTGTAAACAAGACCATTTTCATTTATTGTTGTATGTTTATTGCTACATCAACACGAGAAACTTTACATTGTGATGAAGCAATTGGAGTTATGATCTTTGTCCAGCAATACGACAGGTTATCCACACTGATCTGGGCAGAGTTTGGAGTTTGGAGTCGTTTTGTCTTTTCGTACGTCTTGCACACTAAACACCTAGACATGGTAGCAGAAGTACATATTGCGTACTTTATATCAACAATTTCCCTACCGGAATCATTTCACATAAAGTCTTCGGGGTCCCGAATGGCCGAGTGGTCTAAAACGCTCTCCGTGACGGGTCAGTGCCATCTCACCTCTGTCTATGTTAGTTCGAGTCTAGGATTCGACCTATGTTGGTATACAAATACATTTGGGTGGGGTTGATAATAATAATGAGCGAAGAAAAAAATGGTTTTGCACATAAAAGTTTAAATTTCAGCGATATTAAACACATACTTGGTGTTATGACATCGTGGGTGAAATATCGCTTATACATTGGAAAATACATATACAAACGTAATTTAAACTTCAGGCAAGACGTCGCGTCTGAATTGTTTTATATGAAGGATTAGAACTGACTCGGCTGACAAAATACTATTCATATTTACACATAACCACTACTTCTCTCTTATAGGCTGATTTATAGACATGGGGATATACGTCTTGCAATAAATGAAACAAATCTCGAAAACTAACGTACCTTACAGCTCAGAAACTACCTCTACTGAAGAATTACGGTAATAACTCATTCAATTCCCATAGTTAACATAATGAAACACAATCATATTCCAGATTCAATACCTTAAAATGTCTGGTTGCTAATGATCAGAACTATATTTAACCATGCACAACTATCTTTGGTGCAAGCTTCTGTGTGGAGAAAATCATATAATATAATGATTGAATCTACTGTCGAATTAAAAAAAAGAATAATTGTTCTTTTCTTAATTATAAAATAAATTTATGAAAATTCATTGAAACTGTTACACGAAGCAGCTGAAAAATATATTTGAGTCGAATATGATATCAATCCCTTAAGGTGAAGCATATTTCAAAATTATTGATTTTTTGCTGTACCGACGAATCTCCTTCATTGGGTTGTCGGAGGGGTGAGGAATACAAGTGCTAATAGTTCCAAAGTGATTATCATCAAAATCTTTTATTCCTTTCTCCTTCATTTTAAAACATTAACAAATTCTGATCCTCATGATAATGATGGTTTCATTAATAGTTTTATTATTTACATTGTTGGTTTAATGGCTATGTTAAACGATACTGTTGTATCCTGAAATATTATTTAAAAAAAGATTACTTTTCGATACCGATATCGTTGCCTTGGCACAAATAAATTATACATTTCTCAAATTATTTAATTAGTAGTATTAGCAGTAGTGTGAAATTATTTTGAATGCAACGATATTTTCCATTAAATTATAAGAGATGGAGATCTTCTACGGCAAGACAAAGGATGGTATTTAAATATAAAGTATATTAAATAAGATCATAGATGGTCTTTTGCACCAACAAATATGAATCAATTCTATTAGAGCAAACCACATTTAATTGAAAAAATTACTAACCCGTCATCTGAAATACATGCGACACAAACAAAAGCGAAAATAATTTCTGAATCAAATGTTAAAGATTAGTCACTGGAATGTTCACTATCAGTCAGACATTGTTGATATGTATGCATACAAAATACATTTTTGAAAACATCAGATATAGTTTGAGCGCAGAAATTTAAAACGAAAGAGAAAAATTATACACGCACCAAACAAATCTTTAATGAAAAGAATCCAGAAATGAGACAAAGGAATATATGGAAAGAATTTGATGACCGTAACTTTAATAAATTATTGCAGAAAGGAAATATCGCATAATCTTATAGATACATACACATCTTCTTAACTTATGAACTAGCGATTTTTAAACCTAGACAAGTAACTTAGTTTGTAAACTTGAAGAATTAAAAGAGTAAATATTGAAGAAATACTTTACTAGAATCTGTTTACAACCAACAAGACAAACTTTCCAAGGCTGATAACATTCTGCAGACAAAATATAAGACGGGAAACCAATGTGCTATAAAAGTTGCGAACCCTCCAAAATATATTGTCATTATTTGGAACTTATAAATTGTATTACTTTTAGTGTGACGCAAGAAACCACTTCAAAATATAATTAAACAAATTATACGGAGACATCTTGTATTATAAAGCGATTCGAATAAGACAATATCAAGATGTTTGTTGGCATTGTAAAATAAAAGTTTTTAGACTGTATTCGATGTGCCGAGAAAAGCCTGTAGACCAGACATTACGTCGAGAAGTATGCAATACAAAAGACGCAAGACAACATGCAAATGGGAAAAAATTGTGACAAAGTTTGAAGTTTAAAACCACAAGAAAGTTGCATTATATCTATATTTTAAAAATTAGCAATATTTTATATAACTAACTGATTTGATTAAAACTACAAAACAAATGAGATGTGCTAACACTTTTAATTTATATTCCAAATAAGGGTAGAAAATAATATTTATCACACATAGTGAGAACAAACATTTTATTGAAACACTACATAACGCATTTAGAGGATTTATTTTTCGTCTACTAGCTTTCAATCCAAACATGTTTTGAAAATTAAAATGAGAAGATAATTAGGAGAAATAGCATTGACACGAACTGCAATCATGGAATTACACCCATTTAATTACTAGAAACAAACCTACCTTTCTCAAATACATGTTAAAATTAGCCTTGAATATCACAATATTTTCTAATATTTCTGTTTTCACAGGATTAATTCTTATACTTTATACAGGTCGTTCTGTTGTCTTTAATTTATTTCTTCTATTTCCGATTTTAATTTCTGTTAGGCTTAAAAAATAGTTTAGCCTCTTGGCAACATGCGAATTTATGTTAATTCCTATACAGATCATATTTTGTATTTTTTATGATTTTTTTAAAATATCATAGACATGACTGAAAATAGGTATGTTGTGACTAGATGACTCATACCCCTGTCTAGTTCCAGCAGAGTTATCTCTCTTAAATGCAATGGAGTACCTAGTTTTGTCATCATCAAATTGACAATCTAACATTGTTCTCTATAACAGTGTGTAAGATGCACGCTAAATTAGGATAGAAAATATATTTATCTCTCCAAATTTTAGCATTGAGGTCTATAGAAAAACAATTGGTACCGTGATACCATAAGGGAATATCAATAGTACATTGTTTTTAATGAATTTAGATGTTCAGAATTATTATCCTCAAACGACTTATGAATTTGAACATCAATGTATTTTATTCAAAATTACTAGTTGTTGCATCGACTACTTTAATTAAATTTGTGATGCTGTGGTTATTCAAGTTTAAGAATACCCAGCACTACAACTGTTTTCTTCTTTTCCTAAATCAACAGCATTATGTATTTACAGCATAGTGAAAAGATTTTCTCTTGTTGTCTGTCTTAATTGTAATCATTGTCACTTTCTTATGCTAATTTTAAATTATCATACTGTAATTATCCTCATAGTCAACTGGTAATCATTTGTGAATTTATTTTTTTGTTTTGATTGGTAGTATACATTTTTCTAACAAGAAGCTAGTTATAAAATGTAAATGGGTTTAACGGAATAAGAACAATTACATGTGTGACTGTTTTATTTTCCGTGTTTTTCCGTGAAGCTATCAATTTCCTAAACATCGTATTTGAATAATAATGTGACTAACTGTAAGAGCCGCGTTTACTGGTGTATGGCAAACAGTAACAATTATATTGTCTTACTTTTTTATGTTAATGTTAAACTTCATCTGACTTAAAACATTTCTAGAGAGGGATTTAAGTGTTCTTTTCATACAGTACATACTTTAACTGGTTGGATTTTGACAGGTTTTAGAACCGAGGCAATTCTATGTTTTATACTTAATGGGTCTTAACAGGTTTTAGAACCGATATAGCTTTATTTTAACTTTTTGGTCTTTAATAGGCTTGGGACCGAAAAGATATACTAAATTTGGTTGTTCAACAGGTTTTATAACCGAGACAGCTTAACCCTTTGTATACATCAATGTTAAACCTAAGACAATATTACCACATCCCATAAATCATGCATTTTCTTCCAGCTAATCAAACTTGTGTCATATAGTACTTCGCTAGCTTTGCTCAAGATTTTGTTCGTGGTTTAACCCCCATGCTTTGCCGTTTTCAGCATTCCAATGAATGTATTCAACTTCAGTTCTGCGTGGATCTTTCCTGGTGATGTACAATTACCTTTTATCGTGATTCTTCAACATTTGGTGTTTCTCCAGTTTTGCATTCCCACTTTTCATTTATTTGCAACAAAGTTTTCAGGCAAATGTAGAGAAGATTTTACGATTATTTTCTAACTAATTAACATATCATATTTATTTTTTCGTATATCAATTATTTTCAAGGCAAGATAAAACTGGACGAAGATGTACCCGTCTTGTTTCTGAAAACCTTATTATAATGAATAATTGATACGCATACAACAAAAGTATACATGAAATAAAGTTATGATGACGATAAATTAATTTGCTAGACACAAGTCAGACTTTAAAGGCGAGGAAATAAACTTAAAAGTTATAAACTTTGTTGAAAATACTGTTTCATCAAAATGAATTATATAGATAACTATACTTTTAAAAAACAAAACCGACATTTATGAATATATCCTAATTTAAGTCACGTTAATTTTTATTCGTCTCTTTACTTTTCTGATCATATACAACTGAAGAAAATGCTTTCACTTGTGAAAACTCGGATACACGAAAGCACGTGATAACATATTTAAAATGATAAACTGCAATCCAAAAGAGAAATACGAGAACATAATAGAATAGTGAAGAACATACTACATCATTGGTCACTTTCTGAATCAAATTTGGTAGTTTGTTTTATCTCAGGTTTTCTTTACAAAAAATTTAGTTGTGTCAAATTCCAATCTTGTACTAGTAGCAAGTGTTACCACAAATTCAAAATGTAAACTTTGTATTGATTGCAAAAGATCTTGTACATATTTATTTGGCATTATTTTCATTGTTATGCTGTTTTTAATTGTTACTTTTGTATAGCTCAACTATTTCTTTTTTTAGACAGTTTGTTTGATTCTTAGCTTTTTGCACATGTAAAATTAGGGTACTTAAAGTTTTGGGGTTAGTGAAAATAGGTAATTAAACCTAATTGATAACAAGACCAGTAAAATATAAAACGCCATTGGTGATGATGATCATTTCTTTCGAAAAATCAGCAGTTCGCCAACATCATAATTGTTATAATTAACCAGATATTACTTTTACAAGAGTATCATAGCTTTTCTTGATTATTAATCGCTTCTCAGCCACTTGCCACATAATTATATTTCTTTTCTTGTATGTTCCATTTGCTAACCTGATGTTTAATTCATATTTACAGACTTCTTCGATGTAAGCAACGTGTCTTTAAACTTACGCAAATCAAATGTTCTCGAGATTTTTGTATTCATTTGAAAGATGACAGAATTTCAAAGATAAAAATAACTTTTAAGATTTAAGGTGCCTGATTACGATTCCTTAAAACATGAGGTCAATATATTTAATCATGTGAAGATATCGAACTGTATTCAAATGTTCCAAAATACAAAGGTCTTTCAACTCCTTTAATCTGCATCTTTATTGGATGAGTACAAATATTGGATACTATCATGCATGTCCTTTTTCCTCTTGCACATATTGATACATTTCCCAGTATAATGTTCAATTTGAATATGGACACGTAATACGTTCTTATTGTTGAAAAGGATGTTTTATTAAATATGTCAAAAATAGCCATGTATTCGGATGAATTTGTAGGCTGCATACAGTTACAACGTCAAATTATCATTGCTGTGTCAATTTTATTGTTCAAATTACTTGCCAACTTACCAAATGTCCGTGCCAAATACCAAAAGCTATCAACAATAGCCTGATTACGTGCAGATGTGAATAGCTTTCACATTGCCATTCATTTGCCTGCAAATTAGGGTTCTCAATTGGTTACGTGTAACCCTCTTTGAACAATCTCAATTACAAAACCTGACTTGATCAATTTTGAACACCGCTCAAAATTTGCAATCTATATACCAAACAGTGACTACACTTTTATATGTCGCATGTTAAAGAAACATTCTACGACTCATTTATTTGATACAATTGCACAGGTGGCCTACACAATATTGGTATTAGGTTGTCCATTGGTATAACTGGACTGAATTTGAAATAAGTACGGTTAGGGCGTTCCGGGGCGTAAACGACATCCATATACGACAACGGCTGGCTTTCCGGGATCTTTTCCTCCTTTTCAACGACCGGACGATATGAGAAAACTATTTTTCTCTCGTACAAATTTGGTGCCATTGCACCCCTAGTACGTTACTTCTGATTGGTTGATAAGGTTGAGTGTGTGTTGGGTCTATTCCCACTCACCCAGGGCCTTACATTCATGTCTTTAGCCACTTTTTAGTGGTATGACATGACGGCCAAAATTAACAAACGCACTTTGTACGTTAAATGCCTGTGGGGATGAGGCACCATTCCTTCCCCAGGGGAAACCAACTATCATAAAATTTGATGGTTTAAACTAGTGAACAAATGACCTTTATGGCCGGTTTCACTATAATATCAACTATTCATTCATTGTTGATAAGATTTTGAAAATAATAGCTATAACACTGATTTTTAAGATGTATACATGACTTTCCATTTTGAGGAATAGCAATAACCGAGATTTTCATGAGGGCAACTTCGATGGTGAGGCGGGAAATATTGTCATATTTGGCCATCAAAACACTGCGACGGACATCTTGTTTAACATTTCATGAAAATTCTCTGTTAACTAAGTAGTTTGGGAAGAATGGCGATATCCAGACTGTCCTAATGGACAGAAGACGAAACTGGTCTCCCTCAGAGTCTGAGTTCGGTATCAAGCACTTTGTACGCTTTGAACGTTTCAATTTTATGGATGGTAACACAAATTTTAAAAGATCTTTTAATCCTTGAGTCTGACCAATCAAACACAAAAGAGAAATTCATGTTCCTAATCTCTAAAGAGAATTGTCTCATTTTCCCTACATCACCTGCTTACAAAACGCCTTTGACAGAGTGTGGCATGTGGAATTGTGGGCCCCAGTGACTAGTACAACATGTGTCAAAAATTGACCAATCCCAGCATGCATCTGTACGCCAAGTCTATTATGCAGTAATTCCTCAGGGTTATGTGAAGGACTGGTTCAAGACAACAATCGTAGTACGTCAAGGCTGTCTCCTTTCACCAGCGCTTTTCAACATCTACTCAGAGCGTATCATGAGCAGATTCATGGTAAGCCACTGTGGGACAGTCATCATTGGAGGGCGTAACATCACCAACCTCCGTTTTGCAGACGACATTGATGGGCTTGCAGGCAATAAAGACGCGCTTGCCAAAATAGTGAAGAACCTGAACGAAACATCATCCAGATTTGATATAGAATTAAAAATTAGAACTCATAGTAATAAATGTTCTAATGAAATTGAGTTAAAGTCCTGACAAAAATCTGGAAGGCATTGACGTATGTTGTAACCTCTTTAGTACAGTTTTGTCTATAGATCCTTATAGAACCACAAGAAATAACACCACGGTGTTTGAATTCCGAAAACAATTTCAAAAACTGTCCTTGTTCAAGCATGCTGTATGAACACTCAAATATTTTCAGAGAAACTAACTAACCTTCTAGAATCCAAAATAATCTGAAGACAATTTTAAATAAAACTCAAAACTGCTCACAAAACATCTTGACATCAAGTGTTTAATCCCCCAAACTGTCAAATCTCTCTTTAAACAGCTATATTGAATCTAACTTCTGCCAAATTACGGAAAAGCCTGGATTGTGAAATTTAGGGTCACGGGAGCATGTTTACATTTGAATGTCACGTAAAGTCATATGCATATATGTCCAATATGATCCTGACATAAATCAATAATTTTACTCTAAGAATAATAATGAATGTTATTACTCCACTGAGTTCATTTCTGAACCTAGGTCGGAAATTAAGTCAAATTTAGAAACAGTGTTTATATTATTATGTGTTTATGAAAAGATTCAGATCAAACTGAATGTTCTATTTTTTTTAAACCAACAACGCTGGATCAAGTAAATAATATCGCAATGCAATAGCTTTGATAGAATAAAAGAAGTTAAAGCTAACCAACAAAAATAATAAATAGATTAAATATAAATTAAATCAGATATACGTAACAGTATGTATGTATGTATGTATGTATGTATGTATGTATGTATGTATGTATGTATGTATGTATGTATGTATGTATGTATGTATGTATGTATGTATGTATGTAATGTACTTCATGAGAGAGATAGATAATGGCTTTGTACCGCCTTTTTTCGCTGATGCTATTACTACTGTTCCTATCTTTCATGTTGTTTATAGCAATCAGCCAGTAAGAAAGTAAATAGCTGCCAAAAGTGGCAAACATTTAAGTACAAAAGCCGTAAATATCGCAGAGGTGATACATATGCTTTGTGGTATATCCTGCTAACTAATATCAAAATATATATTTTAGCAGGAAATTAACGAAGAGTAGAACCGAGGTATGTGATTTTCTGTACATTTATGTACATATTGTTATATACATTTAAATAGTGTATGCTGATCTTATCTAATTTTTATTTATGTTATTATTTATCTAATCGTGTGACATTCAATCACTGTGATAACCATCAACGTGTTCATCAATAAACTCTCGATATATACCGATATCCATGATACCACCTTGAAATAATCGTCAACAGATATCATCGGCTTCATTAATTATCTCCGGTAAGTTATTGCTCTTCCTTCCGCTTTTTTTGTTCTTCTACCTTTTTGTTGTTGCTCTTTAGTGTTTCATATTGATCATATACATTATCTACCACATCCAGATATCCTATATACGATACGTTGTTTGTATCAACTCGACCTGTTTTAGTTTTACTTTTATAAAAATTCATCAACATAGTGCCTCATAGCTATAATATATTTTTTATGTCCCGGGTTCAACAGTTTTTCTTTTTTCATAAGTCGTAAAAACAAAAGCTGGAAATTTATCTAGATTAGTTTTGTTATTTATTGTTAGAGCCTCCTCAGTAAATTTATTACGTAAATCTTCGACTATTTCTTCATCGGTTTTTTTTCCGACCAGATTGAAGTTTTGTCTGTAAAAGTCTAGATGTTCTCCGGTTCTCTCCGTGATTTTTTCAAGTTCAGGAAGGACACGCTTTATTACTTTTTCTCCTTCTCGTTTTCCTTATATAACTTCTGTAGTGGTTGTAGTAACGGGTTTAAATAGTTGTTCAGCACCTGTTGCAAAATCAATTTGAGATTCCTATCGCTGTTGTAATTTTTGTCTGACAGAATAACGAATATGTATAAATTTTGTAATCGCAGCTAGTCTCCCTCGAGCTAATCTAGTTGTAAACGATTCTCCTACCATTATTGTTATATTATATGATTTAATTTATAGCAACTAACGAGGGCGCCATAACAAATATGCGTCTCAGTTCGTCAGAGGCGTAATTTGTTTCTGACACCATTTTTCGGCTTCACAGGAGGCCTTGGTTTACCAAATAGACGGCTTTAAAAGTTGACTGAATCATCCCATGTACGAAACTGAAACTAATTTTTTTAGTTTGTCTGAATAGTTTGTCCGATTCACTCACTCTACTACTGATGTTATTCTCTTTATTTACAAACCCGAATATATTCGTTTAAACAAAACATTAATATGCAAATATATTAGCAACACTGTCATTGTTACGAATCTAAATTAAGTAACAGAAAGAAAATAAACCAACAATTTCAGTATAATTTATCATTTATTTTTCTAAGTTACAAAGTAAAAAAGTTTAAAAGACATTTACGGCATTGTTATTTACATTCTTAATAATCCTATATACCACATTACAAGTCCAAATGTATAAAATGTTCCAAAAAACTCCAATAGTTTTCACTGCCCTGATGTAGCACAATGATGCAATCCAGAATGTATTTCAATGACTTTTCAATTATTCTAAATTATAATTTTTTTCAAAGTCGATGAGCACTGGTTAATTTCAAATAATAATTCAATTAAATAATTCGAATTCTTCTCGAATAATATATGAGCACACCTATACAATCGGATAACAACTGGATTCCAGAAAATGATAAAAAAAAGAATGAAGCATTTGTTTATGAAGCCCCGATATATACACCTTTGCATTTGACCCAGACGTGAGTCATTCTTATAAAAACTTCGAATTAGATTGCAAACATGTCTGGTTCTAGGCTATGTTTAACTCAAAAAGCTATGCAACCGTGTTATTCTGCTACTTACATTAATGTATAGAAGTTAGAGCATTTTCGGTAAAAAGAACCATTACATACATACACACACACACACACAAACTCACACACACACACACACACACACACACACACACACACACACACACACACACACACATACATACATACATACATACATACATACATACATACATACATACATACATACATACATGCTTGTATGCGTACATACATACATACATACATACATACATACATACATACATACATACATACATACATACATACATACATACATACATACATACATACATACTGTTAAAGGATCAATTAAAAACACAAACGTATCTTCTACTACAAAACTGTGTAGCATTTACGTTGTAGTCTACTAAAATCAACTAAATTTAAATACAATAAAGAGAAAACATATTTTTATAAAACACACACACACACATAAAGACTTCAAATCATCCATCCATCACCCACACCCACCCACCCACCCACACACACACACACACACACACACATATATATATATATATATATATATATATATATATATATATATATATATATATATATATATATATATATATAATACAAAGTGTGTCATAATAATCCAGAGATCCAGCCTTTTACAAAGTGGCTCATTAAAACATACAATGAGAGCCACATTTTACAAAGTGGCTCATGAAAACATACAATGAGAGCCACATTTTACAAAGTGTGTAGTAAGTACCGAAAAATCAAGCAGATATGTGGAATCAGTGTATCCATGAAATAATTTAATTTGCTCCATTGCCTTGATATAGCCATTAATGTGTCTTATAAGTGCAAGTACAATTCAACCAACAATCGACATACTTGATACATACAGACAATTATAAACTAAGTAACCCGAAACAGCGATTTTAAACAAATAGATTTTAAGCTCCTTATGTCAAAAATTGTTAAAACAGTTTCGAGGACTTATTGTTGATGGATTATTGCAGGTTAAAGATTTTTTACTCAAACATTTGAAAACAATTTAGTAAACGTTTAATTACTTTGTCGTCACCGAATTATCGAGGAAGACAGAGGAATAAAACTCAAGATAATATATCACAACATTAGGCATTATGATGTTTTAATAATCCGTAAAATATATAACATATGTAACATTGTCGAAATCCCCAGAACTTTAAAGCATTAGGACTGTTTTAGTTCATTGATGTTATAAATGATGATTACCATATACATTAATGACCTAAATACATAAACCCCATTTATCGCAGTAGTGAACGCTCGTGTGAGTTGTCTAAACGTGTCAACATAAGGCCATAGTGTGTAACCACGGGAAGGCTACAATATGGGCTGATTTTAGTTGTACACGGAGTAAGAACACATCTCACACAGATTATTTGTTAACCCTTTTGTGGAGCTTGGATTGTGGTCGTGTGCTGACATTTTTCCAATCAGATTCTAAACGAAGTTTATCCTTGTTCAGACAAACAGGCAAGATGTCGGACACTAGACCGACATATTTAGCCAGAGTATATGAGTGAAGCATGAGATTACCATGTTTACATGCACACCATCCACATTTCCACTGCTATGCACAAGAAATTGTTTCTTATTTCCTAAGTCTTCTTCAACAGGCACCCTCATTCTAGTCAGATCGCCTTCACAGCCCTCTTTAGTTTCTTCATGGCTAATGACCCATTGTTATGCACGGCTTTGTTTTATCGGCACTCAAACCAGTCCGTTCTGTGGACCAGAGGTATGGTCCTATTACGGCATTTTTTCAGACCAATGCGTAAGTAAATTTTTGATTGGTTGTACATAAACAATGTAGCGGAAACATGATGTCAGAATGTTGGATTAGGGAGCAAGGAGGTGAATTTCTAGCCATATTATGTGCGCTTAAGCAAGATAACGGACATGAGTTTCGCCATTTTTGTCCCAGCAATGCTTTTTTGTATATAAAAAACTATGCTTTGATTGATCAGTTATTTGTAGGGATATATAACCTTGTTCTCAACGCCAGATCACATCATAGACGATATTTTTAAATTCAAGTGGACTAAAAATATGGCTCGAATGACAATAACTGATGTGAATGTGTGTTCTGTGACCATCAAGCTATTTCCCCTCCAACTGGTGTCTGGGTGGATTATCGACTTTGTGGTGAAATGAAATATCTTACTTAGAGTTTACATCCAAAGGAACTGAATAAGTAAAATGAGTCTAATCTCCCGAACCGAAAGGATATTAGGTAGCAACATGGTTGTGTTCATCTCCCAACATGACCGAGTCCACTCCTGAGTTTTGTATGTAGCAAAAGGGCGAGTTTCCAAATAAGGCGTTTAATTCGATTGCTTTTTATTCTTGGTTTCTCAGGAATTGCCATAAACTATTCGATTGTACAGAAATTAGAACCCTCTGAAATGAATCCCTTCTCATCACTTCTCGAGCTGTTTCGTATCAATATAAAAATGTGTGATGCCTTGCAAAAAGTCCAAAAGATATTGCATTTCGTGTCTCAATAATAAATTTATAGTTGTTATTTCAAAGTTTTAGTAATGTATAAACTATTGCAATTTTAGTGTTTTATCTAATTAAAAGATTTTATAGTTTTCCGTGACCTAAATTAGATAAATGGTTTTGCAAATTTGTTTATGTTTTAATGTATTATATGGACTATTTGTTGTGTAATGCTTTTGTTGAAAACATGATAAATTGAACGAATGTATGTGAAAAAGCTTGAGGAATGTTTGGCAATTAAGCAGGTGACAAAATAAATATGACTCATATTGTTGCCAATGGAGTTTGTTCTACTATGCTATCTTTGTTTGCGAATCGAGCGTTTGCACCAGCAAATGCGCATATGGAGTCACATAATTTGGCCCAACTGGGAACAAGTTCGCATTCATCACCATTACGTGTCCACTTCACTCTTGTATACCTCTGAAAATGCTTATACATAATTTTCGACATGCTTACAGGATCCACCTCTTCTAGAAACATTAAAATTATGGGCTTCTTCTCCAGTTCTGCGCATAGGGCCTCAAAATCACA
Organism: Unio pictorum; assembly: GCA_030141615.1. Classification (NCBI taxonomy): domain Eukaryota; kingdom Metazoa; phylum Mollusca; class Bivalvia; order Unionida; family Unionidae; genus Unio; species Unio pictorum. Next base: position 1,860,142 of record JARLTB010000210.1, on the reverse strand, counting down.
ATAGTCACTTCTACAGAATGCGTCAGACACAACCAGTAGAACCACGCAACAACTTTCCGTACACCGGATGATTTCATCTAATATATATCTACCTGGTTCGAAATGAATATCACCGATACATACGATGTCATCTCTGCAAGCATCAAGCCTTGCACTTAAAGTGTCTTTTAGCTTGTCAATGATATGTCCGTACACGAAATCTCGATCTTTGCTACAGAAGGAAAGAAATACTAGATGTTTGTTTGGCGGATCTTCCTTCCGGTACTTTTCAATAAGAAATTTTATATGTCGTAATTTTAAATACCGCCGGTAGCTGCGAATTAGAATAACTCCAATGATTACAAAAATGCCTGCGCTGAATAAAGGAATTAGGGTAGCCATCAAAATTATTTTGGTTCTTTCGCAGATTTGTTCTATGTCCCTCAGAGACTTGTCATTTATCTGTATTACGCTTTTCTGCATCTCACAAATGTAACTTTCTCTATTCACGAGTGTAACTTGGGTGGTAAGAATCCATTGGATAAAACTTTTCGTGTCGCATTCGCACTTGAAAATATTTCCAGTTAAATTGATTGAAAATTGTCTAAAATGTGAATGATTTGATTCCATTTCAAATCTCATACTATCAAAGGTACGTAAGAAATTCGAGTCGAAGAACAAGATATTATTATTGCTAATATCAAAGTACTCCAATTTATTCAAATGTTCGATACGGAAAAGCTGGCTGGTTAACAAGTTATTACTGATAATTATTGTTTTTAGTTTCCTATTTTTTAGGAAAAAGTCTTGGGGCAATCTGTGCAACTTATTAAATGACAAATCGATATATTCGAGATCTAAATTGTGAGCAAACAAATTCACAAATTCAGTATATTTTTCCATCGCGCCTAAATTGTTTTGTGTCAGCGAAATCCAGTTCAGAATGGTGGAATGAGACGTAAGGTTTAAACTCAGATATTCCAAACCATTATTAGATAAGTCTACCTCACGGTACATCGGCATATTTGGATCTGCGTTTATATCTAACACTCGAATATTGTTGTTCTTCAGTTCGATACGACCTCTTACGTCTCGCTTGCAGTTTAGACTTTTATAAGTAACATTTGCTTGGATGACTATCTCTGAAATAATGTTGTTCATTCTCAGATTTCTGGCCTGAAATAGTGGGAAGAAACAATCATAGACACCGACAGCGTCTCTAATATTTAATGAAAGGACTATCCACTTCATTCTTGCAAAACTTATGTCCAAAAGCTGCAGATTTGAAAACATGTGTTGAGCAAATGGCGTGTAAAAATAAAACACTAAGCTGCTCAGATCAACGTCTACTATGCGTAGTTCCTCGAGGGAAGATCCAAGTAGGGAGATTGCGTTTAGGTCTACCTTTCTAAAATTTGACTGTGAAAGATCTAAGCGTTTTATACTGAAACGTTGTAACGGAAGGAAGAAGGTTTCATCCAACTCTGTTGGTGTCAAAAACCTAGCCAACGACTGGAGGTTCAAAACGTCAAGGTTGTTGGTAAATTCGGTGACTCTCAAAGCATCTGCAACCTGATCAAATGATAGAAAATAATTTCCAGACAGGTCAAGCGTTCGCAATTGTGTTAGCTGACTCATCGCGCTGGTTCCAATTGTATATAGATCAGGAAAGGAAATCTGAAGATGCGTTAAATTTCTAACATTCGAAAATGTATAGCTAAATACACGGTTAACACTTCCGCCACGTAGGTAGAGTTTGGTCACATTTGCCCATCGGGCATTATTGAAATGAGATTGCTCAAGATGATCGTATTCTATATCTGTTATGTTTACAACTCTCGTATTGAGCGGAAGCGTGTTGGGAATTGTACCTCTACAGCTCAGGTAAATAGTTTCACTTTCATCATCACACTCACATGACATAGGGCAGTCATAAGTCGCGGTCACTATAGAAACCAACATGAAGAGTGATAGGGCGATTATTTCTCCGTACGATTCAAACATTTCTGCTCCCTCAAAATGTCTCCTTCTGTTAATAATAATAATAATACTAATAATAATAATAATAATAAAATAATACTCAACATCATATAATAATAATAATAATAATAATAATAATAATAATAATAATAATAATAATTTGATGAGGACTCATGTTTAAAGAAAAGTATTACGGAACGCCTCTGAGTTATACACACACACACACACACACACACACACACACACACACACACACATACATTGTGCATCTATGCAAATTTGTAAAATGGAAGCACACGAAACATTCATACTGCTGACTGCAGTTTCTTCAACTTCGTCTCCATACCTCACAAACGTTTAAAGTATGAGTCAATCAACCACACATTAAATTCCTGTCTCTTAACTCACTTTTTGCTTACTTTATATTTTAGCTAATTGATATTTACATTCACTTGATGTTTACTTTTATATTTTCACTCACTTGATGTCTACTTTTGTAATTTTAGCTAATTGGATTTTACATTCACTTGATGTTTACTTTTATATTTTCACTCACTTGATGTCTACGTTTGTAATTTTAGCTAATTGATTTTTACATTCAGTTGATGTTTACTTAATATTTTTACTCAGTTGATGTTTCCTTAATGATTGTACAAATATATTTATATAATAATTTTAATCATTTGGTGTTTTGTGTTGTTTTTCTTGGTGTTTTGGGGGTTGGGGATTGGGGAGGCTGCTCGTTTTTATATTTTATTCTTATTTAACTTAGAGACCTGGTGGCCTAAATGGTTAGAGATGCCGCCTCGGATGTGGAAATTCGCTTATTCAAAACCCCGGCCAAGTCATACCAATGACAATTTAAAAAAATACTAACCGTTGCCTTGCTAGGCGCTAAGCAATCAAAGGTTAGTGTTAGGACTCTTATCGGCCTGGTCTTAGGATTCTTGGTGGGACATCCTGCCAGATGTGTGCTGCATGATGCCAAATGATAGACATCACTGTAAACTAGCGACATGACTAAACAATTGTTAAAGGTCCAAATCACATGCACACACATACGCGCGCTTATTTCACTTGAAATATATGTGCGATCAAGGATAAAATTCTTTTATGTTTTCTTGCATTTTTACATCTTGCATTTATAGATCGCTAACGGAGCATTTGTAGTTTGCTTTCAGAGCATTTACTGACCTTCAGTCACCTTACACTTGACATAAAACGTATTCCCTATTTCATTCTATAGGAAAGAAAATCTCATGCACTTGATGCCCTTGTTTAAAGAGGTGGCATGGTTTATCAATAATGGCTACATATTATAAGAAAGCCTTGACACGATAGGTTCAGTTTCGCTTCACTAACTATTTATACAGGTTGTCGGATTGAATTCTACAAAAACATGCTTAAATGTTGTCAGTAGGCTCAGGTACAATCAGTTACCTGTCTACTAAAACTAGATTAGTACGAATACAGGTAAATGAAAACTACGGTTCATAATAGATGAGTTACACTATCCTCTTCCTTGTCCGTCAAATTAAAGTCTCTCAGAAGAATATGACTTAATTGGTCCATCGTTTTAAAATGGCTTTATCAGTCTAGGTTTTTAGCTAGAGTTGAATCTACGAAAATACATAAAACTTACATATTTGGCTTATGTGAGGACTAATAATTCCTTCTTCTGTAAATTTTACTTCCGCCTCCAGCACAATATGGCAGTTTCAAGATCTAGAAAAACATATCGAAGTTTGCCTGAAAAAGTAAACAATAGTGTCTGAAGTTAATCTTTCTCGCACATCAACTTTAACAAGATGTTCAGTTGAGATGCCTATCATTTAAAATATAAGTCACATTTGGTTCGTGTACTGCTTATTCCTTTTTGAAGTAGAGCTAAATGCCGACTACAGAAAGAACACTTGTACGGATTGCATTCAATCAGTAAACAACGTTAGTTGTGTTTCTCATCTTTGTCACTACCACCACCACCCCTCATTGTGTCCTGTAGAGTTTATTCATATTCAGCGTTTAATTTAGAAATATCATACATTTCAACATGAAGGCAAAAAATCATGCTGTGCATAGTGAACTGTGGAAATTACCATTATTTGTTGTGAATATTTTGTTATTCTACCTACGCCATAGGTCTAATCACAACAAAACTCGAAAACACGTGCTTTACATTAATAGGTCAACCGGTGCAAAAGTAATGGTGTGCTTTGCTTGCATGACATGTGCTGCGTGTGAAAGGAATCGCGTTTCTCTACATGAGCCTATGAAAAGCAATACTTATGTTTCGACTTAACAAACGTATTTATGTTAATCTTTCTGAAAAGGTTAAATCGCTAAGTGTTTGTGTGACTGCGTTAGCGTGTTAATATATATATATATATATATATATATATATATATATATATATATATATATATATATATATGTGTGTGTGTGTATGTGTGTGTGTGTGTGTGTGTGTGTGTGTGTGTGTGTTGGCGCCAGTATACTAATATTCACTACTCTATTTTCTCCGAGAGTTGTAAAGTGTCATTCAAAATTCTTTTTTTGTCATCATAACTAAGATCAAGAAGTCACGCGAACAAAAAGCTAAAGTCAAGGCACTAATAATATTTATATTTATATAATTACCTTAATACTTACCTTAGTTAAATTTCTGAATCTCTATCCGGTTTTTTAATACAAACTTTAGATCCGCATATACCTCTCCATTCGCTGTATTCTTTAAAGCTTGATGAGTACGGAATAAGGAAGTAATGAACGCTAATATGCACATCGTCAATATCATGAATTTGATTGGCTACCTGTACATACAAAGGCCATAATGTGATATGTTAAAACTTTCATTCAAATTCGATTTTTCAGATTTAAAAGCTGCGACGCATTATACATGATTTTGTAAAGCAGACACATTTTCTTGTTTAAGGCATAGCTCTAATGCTAAAAAAATCCTTGAAATGTAAACCCTTACTGAATTAATGGATAAAGGGAACTAATTTAATATATAAGACGTGGTCAAAATGCTTGTATTAGCATTGAAAAGTAAACCTTTAATCCAGTTAATGGGTAAAGAGATGTAATTTGCTATATAAAACATTGCCTAAATAATTGTACCTGCATTGAAAAGTAAATGTTAACAAAATAATGCCCATATTAACAAAATCGTGCCTTGTACGGTATCAGTCGCGAAAAAAATCCACAAATACGTGTTCACGTCTTAGAAACCAATCTCAAAGAAGTCTTACGATGGTTTACATTGACAGCATGTCAAATACTGCAAGGCATCATTCACATTCCACATCAAACCAAAGAGGGTGTGTACCAAGTCTTTGACGTCAGTGTATTTCTGGAACGAACAAGCAAAGATGTCACTTCGCAGAAAACATTCTTATTCACCCCACAAAAGAAAGAAAAGGAAAGGACTACCTCCTCGTTTAGCCAAACACGGAGACATGTTGTCCGTCCTGTCCAAAGTCTCTCCAACCATGCGAAAACAGATCAATTAAACGGCCTCCAAAGATGCCATCGATACCGTGTGCGAATGTTGTTTGAATGTCTTGAAATGTACGATACCTTTGTCTCCACACCAAAAAAAATGCTTAGCCAAACATCAACACGTTCTTCGTCAAATGGTCCAAAAGAAAATACCCATCTGTCAAAAGAAAAAGATGTTGGTGCAACGCGGTGGATTTTGACCCTTTCTTGCTCCTTTGTTAACAGGCTTAATACCAGGTTTGATACAAGGGATGACACATGGGATGACCCAAGGGATGTCCCAAGGGATACCCCAAGGAATGGGTAGAAATATGAATGATCCTTCCAGAAGGTAAAAGGGCCCTATGGAGCAGTGATCTCAGACGTAACCTTTGGAAGCCCATGGAAGGACAAAAACTGACTTTGGTCCCATACAAACGATGGATGGAATACTATTGTTGGCAAGAAGAACAAACCCCCCACCCCCATTTACCACCCAATCCTCATTTGACCGAGATGTCCCAATTATAACACGAATTGCAATCCTTCATGCATCGCAACGATTTGTCCGAAACCGAAAAATCGCAAAAGTACGGTCAACTCCTAAAACGACTGCAACTCTTTCATCGAAAAGCTGTGGAACAAAAAGCTCTACCCACTCTGGCCGATTTTAAGGGTCTAATGAATAGTCCGTTGCCATCACTATCTACAGAGGACAAAACAGACGTAACTCCACCATTACCCAAGGAAGAAGAACCCCATGATATCTTTCAAACACACACCGCCACTCCCATTCCGAGTAAGATTGCAGCTTTCTTGTTGACCCCTTCCCCCACTCCCCAACGAGAAGAACTCAAAATTTGGGTTAAAAAGATGATGGCCACTCCTCTTTCGACAGAAGTGAAAAATAAAGAAAGGAAACAAGAAGTGAGAAAAGAAAAGAAGACCAAAGCTATCGCATTATCTCCACCACCACCACCACCACCACCAGTAAACTCGACGTTTACTCCTGTGGCACATCGGACTCGTAACACCGTTTCCAAACAACCCCCATTTCGCCCCACCCAAAGCAGTATCATCGAAGAGTGGGTACCTTATTAACAAAATCATGGAGAAGGAGTTAGCCAGCATTTTCTACGATCCAGCCCACCCTGCAGGTTACGGAGGTGTTCAGAAATTATATCGTGCTGCTAAAAATCGCATGTAAAAGCTCCGTTTACCTGAAGTACAACGATGGTTACAAGAACAATCTACGTACACTTTACACAAGCCCATTCGACGAAAATTTCACAGAAGTCGCACTCAAGTGGAAGGCATCGATCATCAATGGCAAGCCGATTTAGCTGATGTCTCTCATTTAGCCACCTACAATCGCAGCTACAAATATTTGTTTTGTGTCATCGACGTCTTTTCTAAATTTGCCTTGGTCGTACCATTGACTTCCGAAATCGAACGGAGAGTTAGTACGAGCTTTGCAACTGGTGTTGCAACAAAGAGGTCGTCACCTTCTTCGATGGCAAACCGACAAAGGCACCGAATTTCTAAACCAAGCTTTCCAACGAGAATTAAAGAAACGTGATATTCATTTTTTCACCACCGAAAATCCTAAAACCAAAGCCAGCATCGTGGAACGTTTTCAATGTACCTTGAAAGAATGCTTGTGGAAATATTTTACGCATCAACACACTCTCAAGTACATCGACTTCTTACCGCACTTAGTCCAAGCCTACAATCAATCTTACCATAGAAGCACTGGACGTGCCCCACAAGATGTGACACCAGACAACGAAGTGACTGTTTTTTAGCGTCTGTTTGGTACGTCCCGGACGATGGCTGTTCCCAAGAAAGGTAGAGTGTTAACCACTGGAGATTGGATTTGCATTGGCAAAACCAAATGCACTTTTGACAAAGGTTACTTACCGATCTGGACCATTGAATTGTTTCGTGTTATTGGACGAGTACGTGATCGTCATCCTACCGTCTATAAATTGGAAGACATGAACGGAGAAGTATTAAAAGGAACGTTTTTCTTGCCTGAGTTACAACGTGTCACCAAAAAAGAAGACGACGTGTACGACATTGAAAGCATTCTCGAACGAAGAACCCGTAAAGTAGGTAAAAGGCGTGTCAAAGAAGTCAAATTACGTTGGAAAGGATATCCTCCCCGTTTTGAAACTTGGATTGATGCTTCGCAAGTCATCGACTATAAAAAGAAGTGACCATCATGCCCTTTAATACAGCTTCAGCGACCACAATGACTACTCCTTCAGCCAGTTCTTCTCTGCAAGATTTACAAAAGCAACCCTTGTGGGTGTGGTGTGGAGAACGTGTCCCTAAAACGCAAATCGTCTTTTTCTGTCAAATCATTGTGGTGTATTGTGTCATCGGTGCAGCCATTGTTAATTTGAGTTTGCAACAAGGAGACAAACAATTGTGGACCATTTTACTCAGCAGTTGCATCGGTTATTTTCTTCCCAATCCTTCCCTGAAACACTCTTACAACAGGAACAACAGTAACAATATTGGGAGCCTTGCGTCCAACGTCAGTCATTCTCCTAACAGTCACCCCGTCAATCACAATCCTCTTTTAGACATTCCTTTAACCTCGAGTGACCCCTCGGAAAGGAAAACTTTGGATTTATGAACAAAAATATTAACCAATTTTACTTAACGTTACCCAGTGACAGTTCCATGGAGGTGTTTCCTAACAACACGGCTAAATTACCACAAGTCATTCATTTGGATCAAGATGATCATTGGGAAGTGGCTTTAGTGGAAATGATACACCCTACACAAATCAAAAACATCGTCGAAAATTAAAACAGTTTTTTAGTAGAAGTGTATGACGATCAATTGCAACAAATCTTAGACGAACGCATCACTGTCAGTGACCTGATGAAAACACAGGACCCCAAAACTGAACGGTCCAACTATCTGTTAACCATTCCTGCAGGTTATTAATTTAGTGGTCAACATTTAGTGAATACGATTGTAATCAGGATCAATTCTTTGTTTGGTAAAGCCATGGAGAAAGCCAACAAAAGTGTTACCTTTTAGTACAATAAAGTGGCTCGTGGACTAATGACTAAATTTTCAGAGGATAAAATAATGGCCATTACCTTTTGTCCTGAATTGTATGATATTTTGGGTGGAGACTTCAGGTTGGTCAAGAAAAAAGAAATACCAGCCATAACCAGTAACTTGGATTTGGCGAAATATATTCGATTCCCTGTAGAAATGAACCAAGGACTCAACTTGATGTTTGTGTACTCCGATGTGGTGGAGTACAACGTCGTGGGACATACCTCTGTGCCGTTATTGCGTGTCAATCCTTTCAAAGTTGATTCTGCCATGATCGCTGACGAGGAAGGTTGAAATACCTATCATGTTCACCGCGAATTTGTACATCCTCATTATTTGCCTGTTAGTAAGTCGTATTTCGACAGTGTCAACATTACTATTAAAGGAGATCTAGGACAAAATATTCCATTTACCAAAGGGAATATCACAGTGAAACTCCATTTTCAAAAACGATTCTATAACAACTAAAAATTGATGTATCCTGTGTACCGAGGAGTCGTTCGACAACGAGGACATGGTTTAGGAGATATGTTTAAATCAGCCTTTCGTTCCATGGTCCCTGTTTTGAAACCGATGGTGACACGAGGAATGCACGCATTAAAAGATGCCACATTGACTCACGGCAAAGAATTTCTTCAAAATGTTCTCCTTGACAAACGAAACCCTAAAGAAGCTTTCTTGAGAGAAGGCAAAAATGTCTTGCTTCAAACGGGTAAAGAAATTGTGGGTCAACGAGAAAGTCCTATAAATGCCCTGAACGGTACCGAGTCTGGCATTCCTGCTTCCCTGAGGAAACAGCAAGGACAAGGGACAAGACAGAAAGCGACGACGAAGACATCCTTCCAAAAGCCTCCATACCTCTAAAGTTAGAAAGACTAAGAACTGAGAAAAACTGATGTACCAAGAATCTTGTGCCTGTTCCAAGTCGGAACTGGATCTCTTTGCCATGCCACCCACTATGATGACCATGCAAGAAGCCCAATGGGTTGAATTTCATCCCGTCTCCTCTTTGGCGGATTCAGCTCCCATCGAGTTTGAAATCAAAAGGCAACCCGAAGATTACATCGATCTGAACAGCAGTTACTTGTATTTGAAAGCGAAAGTGATTAAAACGGACAACTCCGTTCCAGGAGCCGATGCCCGAGTAACTCCCGTCAACAATGTCATGCATTCCTTGTTCAGCGATGTGTATTTGTACTTGAATAACAACCTGGTGAGCAGTAGCATGGATACCTACCCTTACCGAGCGTACCTCCAAAATCTCTTGACGTACGGAAAAGAAGCCAAGAACACTCATTTAGATGCTTGCGTGGTATGGAAAACTGACACAGCAGGTGATAATAAGTTTAACGACACAGCCTTGACCGTAGATGACGATCCTCACAATGTGGATTTTAACGAGCGTCGAAAGAAAATTCTGAAAGGACGTAGTTTAGAACTGTTCGATCGTTTGCGTTTGGACATGTGGTTTCAAGAGAAGTATTTGCTGAACAGTGTGGATATTCGCTTGAGACTGAATCGTAGCAGTACTGCTTTCCATTTGATGGCTCATGCCAACGAATACAAAACCATTATCCAAAAAGCCAGGTTATACGTGCGTCAAGTGGAAGTGTTACCTAAAGTGGGAAATGATATCAGTCACACTTTGAGCCGAACCACAGCCAAGTATCCGATACGACGCGTAGAAGTAAAAACTTTCACCATTGCCACAGGACTCCGATCTAAGATCGAAGGACATTTACCCAAACGTCTATTCATTGGTATCGTCAGCAATGCAGCCCTCAACGGTACCCACGATCAAAATCCTTTCCAGTTTAAGCACTGCAAAGTATCCAAAGTCGAAGTCAGTCCCGATGGCAAAACTTTGTGTTCCCGACCCCTCGAACCCGACTTTGCCCAGATGAATTACTTGAGATCGTACTTGTCGCTGTACGAATCCAAAGAACAGTTAGGAACCAACACCAGTCACGGTATTTCCTACGACGACTATGCAGGAGGTTACACTTTGTGGGTTTTTGATTTCACTCCAGACAAAGGCAGCGACGAGGGACATTTCCACCCTTTAAAATCTGGGCAACTGCTTGTGGAACTTCAGATTGCATGGGGCTCTTGAAGAAACGGTGAATGTCATTCTGTATGCTGAATTTGATAATACCATAGAAATCAACAGTTTGAGAGAAGTCATTCTAGACTATTAGAAACTATGGAAGCCCTTTGTCCTTCTTTGAAAAGTGGAGAATCAATGGAAATGGAATGGGAGGTTGCAGAGAAAGCAAATCCCCAAGACCAAAAAGAAGAAGTAGTGATAATGCAGTCCAGATGGCCAGAACAGGAACAACATTTAGTCACCTGTTTTGCCAAACACTTGGAGGATAAAATGAGGGACATGATTAAGAAAGATTGTTATGGATATCAAAACGATCATCCCAGTCAAATTCAACACGATAAATGTATACTGATGAATCAAGAAGAACAATTGGACGATTATCTGAACGAATCTTGGAGTCTCATCTCAGAAAAAAACGTGTTCCTTCAGTGGTATAAAGACTTGCGTGATCATTCCTCTCCTCCATTGTTTGCTCGAGAAATTGATCACATCGAAGCTCTCTTGGCCAAGATTAAGGAGACGAAGCAAACCAATAGTTACTTGACAGACCTTTTTAAGCAAAATGTCTGGATCGAATTGATGACTTATCATCACCTGTGAAGAAAAAAAGGCCACACAAAAAATGGATACTTGGAAACTTTATTACCTTTTGAACCGTAGTTCGTACACTGTTTCTTGGAATCAATGTTTGTTAGTTGAAAAAAAAATGTGTTTTGTTAGTTGTTTGTTATTTGAATAAAAACTGTCTTTTGAAACCAATGCGTCTGTCGTTTGTTTTACATTTTTTTTTAAAAATATATGCGCTTTGACTTCTTTCTATCCCTCACATCAAACTATCCAAACGTTTCCAACACTAAACCGTTTTGCTTCGGCTGCTTCCCGTGTGTGGATAGCAAATTGTATGTTGTTTTTTTTTTTCTTGCCCGTGTGTGTGGATGGTAGATTGTGTGATTTTGGATAGTAGATTATATTGTTGTTTTTTATTGGCTGCTTCCCCGTGTGTGGATAGTAAATTGCATGTTGTATTTTGGCTGCTTACCGGTGTGTGGATGGTAGATGGTGTGATATTGGATAGTAGATTATGTGTTTTTTTTAGCTGTTTCCCCGTGCGTAGATACTGCGTAGATAGTAAATTGTATCTTTTGTTTTGGCTGCTTCCCCGTATGTGTGGATGGCAGATGGTCTGATATTGGATAGTAAATGTGGCTTGTTTTGGCTGCTTCCCGTGTGTGGATGGTAGATGGTGTGATTTTGGATAGTAGATTATGTGGTTTGTTCTGGCTCTGTCCCCGTGTGCGGATAGTAATTTGTATGTTTTATTTTGGCTGCTTCCCGTGTGTGGATAGTAAAGTGTATGTTTTATTTTGTCTGCTTCCCTGTTTGTGGATGGTAGATTGTATGATATTGGATAGTAGATTATGTGATTTGCTTCGGCTGCTTCCCGTATGTGGATAGTAAATTGTATGTTTTATTTTGTCTGCTTCCCCGTTTGTGGATGGTAGATTGTATGATATTGGATTGTAGATTATGTGGTTAGTTTTGGCTGCTTACCCGTGTGTGGATGATAGATTGTGTGATGTTGGATAGTAGATTATGTGGTTTGTTTTGGCTGCTTCCCGTGCGTGGATGGTAGATGGTGTGATTTTGGGTAGTAGATTATCTGGTTTGCATTGGCTGCTTCCCGTGTGTGTGTGTGGATGATAGATTGTGTGATATTGGATAGTATATTATGCAGTTTGTTTTGGCTGCTTCCCGTGTGTGGATAGTAAATTGTATGGTTTGTTTTGATATGTGTATTTTCCCTGTTCCACCCTTAAATAGTGTTTATGTGTGTTCCCAAAAAATAAAAAGGATGAACAAATCTGAAAAAGTCAGTTTGAACTGAGGTTTCTCTTTGCGTATTTCTTTTTTCAAGCTGTTAATACATGGCAGATTACATCCGCATACAATATCAAAGTGAGAGGCCTATATACAAATGTCATTGCCTTTCTTAAATTCGGCCATCGTTAATCTTTAATTATTTTTTTAAACGAATTTCTTTTTTAATAGACGATTTCGGGCTTTCTATTGTTGTAACGGTATTTATGTTGTTTAGTTTGTTCCTGAAATTATATATACTATAGTCTATAGCAGGGGTGGCGAACCCTTTTTAGATCGTGTGCCAATATTTTCAATTTGAAAAATATAATTATTGCTGCGTGCCAAAGAGGCCTACCAGTGACGTAGCTATTCTGGCGGGGGGGGGGGGGCAAAGCCCCAGCCAAAACTAAATGTGCTGACTTTATGCCGAATCGTAGGGTGAATGATATTACATATATAATGCCATAATAAAATTACCATAAATAAATATAATTATACTCTGCTGTTTTTCTTCAACCGGTACTACATACTCCAGTAACTGTTAAAAATGTTTTATTATGACAAAATAAAGCTTAAAATTATAATTACAATATAAAGCGTTTATTGTTATTTCGTGACTTAAGCCTAGCTTACGATATAAAAGTCATAGACAAGTCAATCAATGTGACTTTTGCTGTTGTATGGTAGACGATAACAGTGTGATATCTGGAGTATATTTTGTATTCTTCAAAGATACACAAGCTGCACTCACATCATCAGTCAAGCAATTTCTGGTATTTGATTTTATGTAATTCATTGTTGACAATAACGATTCACATGAGTAAGTAGACGAGAAAATTGACAAAATCGCCCTTGCTACTTTTATCAGAGAGTTGAAAGTTCCAAGCAGGTCATTCCAGATTTTGAGAACCTCATTTTCGGCGGATATTTGAGGTTCTAATGATCCATTTAACCGCTCACGTTCAATTATTTCTAGTCGCACTCGCAAGTCAACAAACTTTTGTTTCCAAATTGCACTGGACTGTAACTCAACAAGTTGCATTTAAAAATCGTGTAATTCCATCCAAGAAAACATGGCCAGATCAAGATTTTCAAAGTCGTTTGTATCTGGATATTTTATAAATTTTGCAGTGTCTTAGAATTTTTTTAACTGCTGAAAACGCGACGAAAATTGTTCAAGAGTTGCATCAATTATCTTGAAAAACAGCATCATCTGAGAATCTTTGATAACACTTTCTTGAATTTTTAGATCAGCATAAAATTTTCAAGTTTCTTAAAAAGCGAAACTATTCTTTCTCTAGATCACGTTTGTAAATCTTCAGCTTCTTTGCAAATGCTTTCACAATCTCAAATGCTTCATCAACAGTTTTTTCCGCACCCTTGCAACTTAGTATTACGTTCATTTACAAGTAATCAAAAATCTGTTAAGAACATTCGTCTGCTGAGCGAGTCAACATCACAAATTAAGAGCATTTTTGTTTGTTATCATCCATAAACATTCGAATTTCATCAAGGCATTCTACAAAACGTTCCAAAACCCGACCTCTACTAAGCCAACGTACATTATTATACATTAGTAAACCAGAGTAAGCTGATTGAACTTCATTTAACAGCTGTGCAAATTTTCTGTTATTTAAAGCACGTGCAGTAATGAAATTTACAGTTTTGTGACACATTTCATAATGACTTCAAGTTCCTGTAAGCCGGATGTTGCACATAGGGCTTCCTGGTGAGCAATGCAGTGAAAGGTTAACAGTGGGTGCCCAACATGTTTTGTAAATAATGCAACAAAACCTGTGTCTTTTCCAGTCATGCTTGGAGCACCATCAGTTGTTACAGAAACTATTTTGGTTATATCTACACCTGCATTTCTATGTTCAGTCACAACAGTTTCGCATAAATCTGCACCTGTTGTTGTTGTCGATAAAGTTGATAATGTTATTGTTTCTTCATGCATTTCGTTATCTTTATGATATCTAGCAACGAAGGCCAACCTAGCAGACGATGTCACATCAGTACTTTCATCAAGGCAAATAGAGTAGGCGTGACATGAATTAATATCCTTTTTTACTTATTCTTTATTAGCATTCAATTTAATAACTCTCTCTCTCTTTGACCGTATTTCGACTAATTGGCAAATCCTTTATTCTCTGAATAATTTTGTCTTTATTTTGAAACTCTTCAAACAAATAAAATGCACATTCTAACCACGATTCCTTTATATAATCACCATCGCTCAAAGGCTTGCCATGCCTAGCTATCGTTTTTGAAACTTCAAAACTCGCAGCCACTAAATTAGATGTACTGTTAACAAATTTGGCAAAAGAACTGGTTTGTGAGTTTAATTTTTTTTATCTCACGCGATAAATGTTCTTTTAGTTCATCTTCGCTTTTGCCAAAAAGCCAGCTGTGATTGCTCTCATAATGACGTTTAAATGAAGACGTTCGACAAACAATACTTTCCGAACACATGACACATTTGTTGATCATTCCATATCGTTGAGTCCACCACTCTTTGAAATCTCTGCCACTTCCTTTTTCGGCAAGCGTATTCTTCTTTGGCTTTGAGAACGATATTTTATTAAAAGATTTTTTGTTATAAGTTTCAAAATCAACAACATGGCAGACGAGAGCTAGCGAGATCTCATTCAAAATACGAACGTATCTTGTTTAAAATATATTGTGCACCCGTAAGTCAGTAAATTATATGTAAAAATTAACATTGAATAGGATAGGGTAGGTCGATAGGACTTCTTCCATATCAGTTAAGCCTTTCTAAAATATGTTTACAGTAGCAATTATACTAAATTGAGATTTCAGTGATTTAGCAAGCTGAATAATTTGTTTCATATCAGAATAATGACGTGCCACGCATAATCATGTCACGTGCCACCTTGAGCACGCGTGCTATAGGTTCGCCACCCCTGGTCTATAGCAAAGCGCTTAAGTTTCTTCAGTATTTTAATTTTACGCTCACAAAAGGATACCAAGTTTGTCTTGAAGGAGGATTGAAACTCGAAAGTGAAGTAAAACATCTCTTTGTTACTAGTTAGGTGTTGTTGTGTTCATTCCAATCATGCTTGCCGTATATCTTTGTGTTGTGCAGATCATATTGTATTTGATGTTAATATTCACATCAATAGACAGACAACTTGGGTTTTTATCCTTGAGGTTCACTGAACTTGCTTCGTTAATTCGTACAAATCCCAGATTCACAAGTTTGAAAAGTAAAGAAGAAAAAGAAAGAAACAAAACACCATGCCACTTAATACTGCACCACTCATGCATATACCGATATGAGTGTGTACGTCAAAATGTTTAAGTGAGATACAAATAAATTGTCAGTTTCAAAATGAGAACCAGTACTCTGACCGTTCAGTAGCTGATGTGGTAAAAAGAAATAGTACGAGTACTGTGACCATTCAGTAGTTGATGTGGTAAGAAGAAATGTTACAATACACAAGGGAGGGATTTAAGTTCACATTCCAGTCTGCACTGCAATGAGAATAACTTGAGAGCGTATTTATTAGTTTGCCATACCACCTTCGTACAAAACATTGCATCACTCATCATAAACAATTTCATTGGCTAGATTAATTTTCTTACGGCGTTCACTTCGAATTGATTTCAGTAGCTCTTCACCTAGTTTCGAGATAGGTCGTGTTTCACCGCTAGATTATATATATATATATATATATATATATAAAACTATAGCAAGAAGTAAAACTAAAGCAAGAACAATCGTACCCTGGGCGATCCCACAACAATTATGTCAATGTTATAGTCAAATACATCACAGCGTATTTGGATTAACTATTTTGTGAGAACGTTTAAGGCGTATTTGTCATCGGTTCACTCTGGTGATATTTTCAAATCGTGGACCTTTCCTATGGATTTGATTTTCTAAGTGGGATGTGTGTTTCTTTAAATTTTTCTAAGGGAAAATATATCACAAAAACAAGCGTTAGTGTCCTGATTCTTTTTAAAAGTAGGTATAACATAGTCTCTCTCTCTCTCTCTCTCTCTCTCTCTCTCTCTCTCTCTCTCTCTCTCTCTCTCTCTCCGTCGTAATACGTTTGATTGAAATCCTAATGGTATATGTTCCCGTTTGAAGATACCTCTCCAAAATTTTAATCAATAGGCACCATAATTTCCGTTTGTCATGTAATTTGTTTTTCAAAACGCTACACCCTTTCAAATAGTCAATTAGTAAGTCGTTGGATGAAATAAAATCTTGAGTTGACAAACTTGTACAATTCAGGTATCGGAGCCTATCTTTATTTTTGGCACTGCAATGTGTCACTGAAATTTTTTAAGCATGAGATCTATCGTTTTGTTTAGAAAGGTAACAAATACAAAACTATTTAATTCATGACGAGAGTGATCTTGCACTGTATAACCCTGCTTATGGCTAACTTTTAAATAAAAATACCAGAACCAAAACATAAAACACACGTTCGGAAGAATTGTAACAATGTAACAATGATTGACGCGAGTGACATTGCACTTTATGACCCTGCTTATGGTTAACTTTGAATTTCAATCAAAACACACAGTTTAGACTTGTCGATAGAACAATGCACATTTTGGTGCTGCTTTTTTCCCCTTCGACTAAGATTTGTTAAAACTTGCCAACAATGTTTGTAGCGTGTGCTGAGATTAAAAATAATATTCCCCATGTTAAATTTCACTTGTCGCTAGATAGGCCCAAATAGTTCCCATGTTAAATTCCCCTTGTCGCTAGATAGTCCCACCATGTTAAATTTCCCTTGTCGCTCTATAGTCCCACTATGTTAAATTTCCCTTGTCACTATATAGTCCCATCATGTTAACTTTCCCTTGTCGATAGATAGTCCCATCATGTTCAATTTCCCTTGTCACTAGATAGTCCCAACTATTCCCCATGTTAAATTCCCCTTGTCGCTAAATGTTCCCAAGCACTTTTTGACTGGATTTGACATTGTCTCTATAGTATCCCTTATTACTACTAACAGCTAAAATAACGTTCATGGGCCAGACCTGTGATTATTTTATCCCGTAAGTAGCGAAACGGGTGATGAAATATTTCGTTGTTCTGGCCATCTTAACACCATGACTGTTTCTGTGTCTTTTCTTTTTCTTGTTCTGGCTCTGACACAAACAGCCTCGTCACCTATCCCCTTAGATTCTTCGCATTCCATAGATTCTTCGTATGTTATCTTTGTTTTCTAATAGTCAAGAATCACTTCTATCAAAATGTTGATTTTCAGAGTAATTTCGAATTATGCATGCAAGATGAGATTAGCCATATAAGTCAGAGCTGTTGCAAACGGAAGCTCCACACGAAGCTTGTCTGATTTTAAAGAGTAGAAATGTCTCTCGTTGCTGCCTTTGTCTGGAGTGAAATCAAACCACTACAACGTGCACAAAACATCAAATTGATTCATTCGTTCAATCAGAAAACACTTGAAACATTGCTCGCTATTGCTGATGTCTCTCTTGAGAGCCTTAATCATTTTCTCACCAAAATCAGAAACAATGCAGGACAAGTATGATGAATAATGTCTACCAAAGCTACCTCTCAATGAGCATCGTGATTCAAGCGAATACACGGAAATACTAGTAGTTTGGCCATTAAACAGCATATGGTGTTATTTGGAAACACATCCAAAGAACTGTAAGTCGGTAAAGTTATTAAACAAACATAATTCGATGGTTCTGGTCTGCGATGAATCATTTGGTATCAAAGGAGAACGAGTTTCCAATTGTTCCAAAAGCGGGATATTGGTGATGGCAAAGCTAACGTTGTTACTGTCCGTAAAATATTCTAAGGAATAATGGGAAAAAAGAAAATCAATACAAATACTGAGTAAACGCGTTTCACAATTGTTTGTATCTTCGTTGCAACCTCGAACTGGTGATGCCTGCTTCGATGACAATAATCAACAAAGAAATGGCAGAAAAAGACGATTTTAGTTTAAGGCACACCTTCTCCAAACACAACCACAGGTTTTTGATAGTTCTTGAAGAGAATAACTCTGAGATAGAGAGGTAGCTGAAGTTTTAATGGCATGCTTGTTGCTTCTTGTATTCGATGATTTGCGAAGCGGCAATCCAAGAATCAAAACCTGGTGGATATCCTTTCAAATGCTCTTTACCTCTTCGAGTCGGAGTCTGTCTACATGACACGTCCGTCGATCGAGAATGCGATCAATATCGAAACGTCTTTTTTATCACTCATTGTAACTTGGGAAAGTAAACATTCCTTCCAATCACGACCTTTCCGGTAGCATGACCTATTTATATGTAAGAAATCTTTGTCTAAAGTGCGTTTGGTATTTTTAATGTGAACCAAATATCCGGTCTTTAACATTCCACGTTTCATGGGAGCAGTAGGTAACGTTCAAAACAATCAATCACAAACACAATCACTAATATATCGGGGGTCAGTTCTTCCGATGCATGTAAAATGCTATGATGTCCAATTGGTTGTGAGCTTTAACGACTCATAGTAAGCTGAGAGAGTGTTGATGTGTTAACTATTTCTATGTTCTTTTACATTTGTTGGAAATTTCCACGACACGTAATTTTATTTCAAAATTCTCAGTGGGATAAACAGTCGATGTGCAAATTAAGAAAATTTGGTGTCTTTGCCATCGTAGAAGGTAACGACCGCTTTGTTTCAAAACCAGTTTTAAAGCTCGTACTAAATGATAACTACTTTTAGAAGTGAAAGGAACGACCCACATAAATTTTGAAGAAAAAGAAAAACATCGATGACATTGTTTTAAACTTTTTAACCACGGTTGCACGCAACCAAATCAGAGACATCGGATAAGTCGGCACTCCATTTATGATATATTCCATTCAATTTGGTTTGACTTCATCGAATTGATTTGTACAATGTGTACCTCACTTGTTCTTATAACCTTTGTCGATTAAGTTTAATTTTATATTAACCACTAATTAAAACGATTTACATGATGTATTTGCAGTATGTCACCGTCTGTTCACCGATAACATTCTCAGATTTGGAAGAGGCTTCATAAGTCTGACGAATCACAAAAGTAGGATCCGATTGTTGTATAGTGATTAATTTTTCTTGACATCCTTTCCCACGTGTGTCTTTCGTCTTTCGGTCATTTTTCTTCTGCAGACGACGGTATCTTCATCATCTTTATGACCTAAATTTTTATTTTTTCTGTTTTTGAAGGAATCAACAAAAACGGTGTACTCAGAACGAGTAGTAGAACAGAGTGTGAAAAACTGTTCGTGTGTCTTTTTGGTCATCTTGCATCATTGTGGCTGCGTCTGTCTTGACAAATATGGGTGGGCTGTCAATGAGCGTCTTGAAATTTCTCAAAGTAGGTCAACCGTTTCCTCTATAGCTTTCTGGTCAAACAGCTGATGTTCCAATAAATACCGTACCATTGCGATATGTCTGTTTCTGGCAATTCGGTTCGACTGTAATTTCTCTTGTGAGTGTGACATCAGTGAGAGTATGATTCGAAGGTAAATCACGAGTATGTTGTTCGTATCAACAATGGCAGTTTCATCCATCATTTGTATGGAAATAAAGCGAGTTTTCCTTCTTCCCAACGATTTAAAGGTATAATGCCTTTCTAGAAAAAATGTCCTTTAGCCTTTATTTTTCCTATGCATTTCAAAACACCTCATAAAAGCAGTCCTAACAAAAGAACAGCGCCCATTATAATGGGCTCTATCACCATGGGTAGAAATCCTTCGCGTTGGAACAGCATCTTTTTCTTTTGTTTGATAGGTATTTTCTTTTCCATCATTTAGTAATATATGTTCCGATGTTTTCCTGAGCATTATTTCTGTATCTTGGACAAAGATTCCGTTCCTTTTAACATATTCAAATAACATTTGCACACGGTATTGATGACTTTAAGGTGATTTTTGAATGATTTGTTTTTGCATCGGTTGATGGGATTTTGTCGGTACTGACAACACATCCCAATGCTTAGTTAAACAAAGCGGATGTTCCTTTCATTTTTATTATTTGGCGGAAGGCTATGTCTTTGGAGAACAACAAGGAGGGTGGTGTGCACGTTTTGAAGTGACATCGTTCATTACAGGAGGGAAATAAATACTGAAGTGTACCGTGTAGCGCATTTCTTTTATATAACGAATTTCGTCTCTACTGATTATCGGCACGCGTATCAACATCATGATAGGCATCACTCAATGTCGGATGTTTTCAACGGACAAAATCGTGACAGATTTTGTTTGGATAAATCCAGTAAAACATGTAATATCCCTACTCTATATTGGACTTTGGTACTTGAGTGAGACATTTTAGCTGCAGCAGCTTAAGAGAAAAAAGAAAATGTCGCTGCCGCCGGAAAAGAAATCCTTCAAGAATTGGATTTCCATTTTTCATCAAATTAGGCAAGGCCGGTGTTACATCAGGTTTGACCGACATCGTGGTCAACGTCAAAGCAGAGGTGACTGAAGAAGAAGACACTATCGTCAAATGGCGTGGTTTTCTGGGGGTAAGTACACACCTTAGCAACTGTACGTCTTCTATGTCTGGCAGTAGATGTCTTTTTCTTGGGACTTTACTTCTTCAGGCTTTTATTTTTTTCTCATGGCCTATACTTGTCGCTGCAACATTCTTTTTCTTTCGATGTCGTTTTAGGAAGGATCTGAATGTTTTGTTGGTTTTAGTTTAGGTATTAGGATCCGATTTAACATTATGACGCCGCATAAAGTAATAATACTAGCAAGTTTTAAAATGATTTTTTTTAGTTTGATCGTCAACTCTTGGATATGTCAGTTGAGACAATTGTCATTAAAATCGTTCGGTTTGATGAGGAATGCATATGGTGCCTTGAAAAAGTGCTGTACACGTAAACGATTGTAAGACATATCTGAAACATTCGCATAGCTAATGAGCACGGACTTGTGGCTCTTTTTTTGCGATTGAGACCATACAGTGCATATATAAATGTAGCAGAAAAATGAGATTGAAAGGATGTCATGTCGACGACTGTTTGAAAGCAAATATGTATTGGATGTTTGTATACTTTTTTTCAGAGATGCCAAAGGACACGTTTAAACGACTGCACCCCCACCCCATGCTTTTAACCAGTGGTGACACATATTGGTACGATATCTATAATTGGGCAGCGAAATGGAGGGGTTTTAATCGACGATTAAATATGTGTCTGAGTGAGATCTTTGCACCAATGCGTTCCTAACACTTGCGCTTCAGATTTATCTCTTTGACAGGACCACATAGTGGACATTGAGACTAATGGTGCGATATGCTTTACTATATTGACATAAATTGTATTTCATATTTCTTCATTTTTGTTTCATTTCAGTTTGAATTTCTTCTTTGACGTTTCATATCATCGAAAATGACAATACGAGTTTGAGTCAAGTCAACCACGATCCCTGCCGTCTTCAACAGGAATGCCTTTTACAAACAAAATATTTTTTTTGACGTTCTTGCAGTATGATGAATGCCGATTGCCACTTTTTGCAACACCACACGATACGTTAGGGTGGTTGATCACACGTAGGACTAATACTGTTTTGCTTGAACCACGTTAAATGAATGGTGAAGATATCGTGCCGCCCAAATTTGACAATCTAACTTTTCGTTAATGAGCTTTACAGTACCGAAGAAGACGAAAAGGAGCGAGATGTAGCACAGTTGTGGCTAAAGCATTTTATAAGAACATCAACGTCACAAGACATTTATCCTGGATACACGTTTAATGGGTTTTTTTCAAAAATTTACATTTCAATGACTAAAAATACCAAGACATATGAAATAAATGTCTACGTAAATCAAAAAGACATAAATCAAGTCATGGAAGCTGAATTAAGCAAGACAGTGTACATTCTCCATCGAGGTGTGTCCCAGGATACATATGCACAGTCCTGGTTCTCTTCTTTAAATCTCTAAACCATTGAATGTCTGTAATTTTAACCTCGGGAATGCCCTTCTACCACAATAGGATCGATGTGTACGGCGGTACTACTGTCGTTAAACTCTAATACTTCTTCCTTTGTGTGGGATTCTTCTACCACTGTTTATGGCCTTTAATAACAATATTCACTTCTGGCACAGGCTTTAAGTGAACTTCTTTTCTTGGATCAATTCCAGTGACAGATTTGTGGCATAGACAACTTGTATCCATGCATCTAACCCAAAACATTTCGTCAAATACATATTTCCAGTTATGAATCTATTGGTGTAACCAATTAGATATACCCATTTCGTGGTAAGTATGGTGCGTGGACAATGTTCGTCGAATGCATTCTTCACACAGAGGTGCACAATTTATTTATATCACTATTCTCAACAATTTGAACGGAATTTATTTTTTCCGCGCAAAGATAAAGCTCTGATGGTCATGATGTCTTTGTATGTACTGTTCATAAATAAGCCACAATAAATCTCAAAGGAAATAAAATCCAAGATAGTCACTAACACGTAGCCCAAAATTTGGTGGAAATAAATATACAAGAACTCAACAATCAAGTACGCTCTGAAAACTGTCAGAAACAGCAGCTTTCATAAATCATTCTTTGAATACTCCAAAAACAACAATGGTTTAAAAATCGAGACTGACTTTACGCACAAGTTAAAGACGTCTTGCGTCCACTCAAAGTAAAACTAGATAAAATCAACTTGTCTTTTCTTGTGCTGATCTTTTTTCAGGTATTTCTACAGTTATTAGTCTTTATAGATGTAGCATTATGTTCAAACCCTACGATTTGGCCACAAAAAACAAATCTTTTTAATTCCTGGACAAATTGTCTTGGAATTATTGGTTCAAATGAGATATCAGACATTTACAAGCACTTTTCTAATGTTGAACTTGTGTGATGCGATGTTGTTCGTAACAAAGGTTCGCTTGCAAGATGAGCAAAGAATTTATAGAATGCATAGTTTGGACACTAAGCAACTCCGGCATATCTCTCCACAGTGAATGTGTTCCTGACTAGTAAATCATTGGTCTCAATTCTCACAATAGTATCTATCTGAGAACATCTGTGATACTACTAATGCATCGAAATGCTCTTCATTATGATATAAGTGAATGGATTTTCCATCTGGGAAATCAGGGCATCGAAACATCCGAACTCCGCGAACCACTTGAGGTTAACGTTTAGCGAGAAGCTAGACGTCTTTAAGATTTTGCATTCGGTCGCATTAGATACACGTGATTGCTGTAGTAAGAGTTCTGCCTCGTTTCTTTGTTTGACTTGGACTGATCTTCGAATCCACTCTGGTGCTCGTTTCCGTGGTTCATGTGAAGTGTTGCTTTTCCATCTGTCATGTTAAACTCGTCATTAGATTGATGAAAGTTGAATCTTGTCGATGATTTTGTAGGGTGTTAATTCTGCCGGTGTTCTGAACTCGACCAAGACGGACGACTTCAAACAGTCATACTGGATAATTTCAAACAATCTTCCTCTTTAGCCGGACATTGTCGTGTCAGTGTCACGAATATCGATTCCCACAACTTTCTACTTTCTGGAGAGCTGCCTTGCTTGGCACACAACATTACGAGGTTAGTGTTAGGACTGGTCAGGCTGGTGTCAAGATAATGTGATTGGTTGAGACATCATGCTACATACATGCCTGCGTCATGATACCCCAGAGCTAGACATCACTATAAACTGTCACTGCATACATCGTAGCGAAATGACTGAAACATTGTTAAAGCTACATTAAAAATTAAAATCACACACACATACAACCAATATGATGGTAATACTGAAAATTTATCATTGCTCAAGAATATCAGAAATGACTTCAGCATTTTGCAATTAAAATTTTTCATATTTTCATAGAAATGGTTTGTGGCCAGTAGAGTGTCTTGCTAAATTGTATGCTACAATGATTGCATCCCAATAGACCAGCTAAAACAGGTTCATGCATTAAATTTATGAACTATCGTCATCAGTTAAGATTCCATCTAGCATTTAATGTTGGGTGTGAGATCCTCTTTGTTGAGCACACCGATGAATCAATCGATGGGATGAACACCATTCAGCAAACAGCTAAACATTCCATTTGACATGTTTGTACCTTAAATCATTTAACAGGAGTTGGGGCCCCAAGTGGCCTAAAGCGCTTTTCGTTACGGATCACTGCCATCTCACCTCTTTCTGTGTGGGTTCCAGTCTAAAATTCGGCTAATATAGTTATGTGATAAAGCTGTAGATTCTCGTGGGTCGGTGGTTCTTTCCGGGGCTTTTCCCAGAGTTCTACCTCCACCAATAATACTGGCCGCCATCTATAGCCTATCGTGTGCTGAAAAATGGCGATAAAATCTACAATAACAATTAACAGGAGTTAAGAGATTCTGATTGCATACAACTATGAAAATGCACTTGGAAAAAAATCACGAAACTTGTGCATCAGTAGTAAACGAATATAAAAGATATGATATTTGGTATTCAGGATGTAAAATGTTTTACTTCGACGAATGTGCATCCAGTCTGTGGCAAAATGTTAATGCACAATAAGGCTACTTGGCTGTGAAACTTGCATGATTTGCATTACTCAAGTGTAAAGGCTCAGAACAAATGCAATAGAAGTATCAAATGTACAAAATTCACCTCACTTTTAATTCGTAACATAGGATATGACTGGCTGCCTCTGAAGAACTGGGAGGAAGTCATAACAGAAAACGCGTATGACACCCGTCATGTGGGATGTTGCAAGTAAAGTATTAATAGATTTGTGGAGATGTACAAGGAGAGGTAAACAATTATGCTTTTTATTTTGATTTTAATGTTAGTCTTTGGAGTCTTGTTCAGTTATGCTTTGAGAGGGTTTATTTATTTATTTAAATTTTTTTATTGGAATTGCATTGAAATTATATTTAAATTCCAAACTTCTTCCAGGATTGCAGAACCTGCAGGAATCTGGCTACCATATTGGATACAAGGTCAGAATTCTTTTCCTCATGACCAACTGACACTTTTCTGGTTCAAACTCCATGTGATTTTAAAATCTTCAGATGAAAATATAACTACGTCTTCCTGTTTAACACTAAAATACCAATCTTTTCCAGATGACTGTCATGGTGACCTATCTAGATTTTACATCAGTACAATAACCATTTTGTACTCACCAATTTCATAACTTTTGGTGAAAATTCCATGTAAATATGACTTCTGTTTAGGAATTGAATACCAGTATTTTCAAGATGGCTGCCATGATGATTGGTTTGGATTTCTGTCTGGTACTATTTTAATTTTGAACTAGATTTCGTATCGCTTGGTGAAAATGACGTGACAATATCATCACTAATCCACGAGTACTAAGCAAGTTTTACACGATAGCCACCATGAAAGCTATACTGATTGCAGATTGGCAGTATTATTGACCAGAGAGTCATCACAATTCATCTGGTGAAAACACATGTTAAGATATATATAGCTTTCTAAGTTGGATGATAGCAATAACAAAGACATTCAAGATGGCTACTGTGGTGGCCATATTGGATGTTGAGGTTAAAACATTTATATTTAGGGCTAATTAAACATTGGGATTAATGCTGTATGTACAAATTTCATGGCACGTCCTCCAAGTAGTTTAGGAAACTTGTGCTTATGAACTATCAACAACCAGGCCTTACATAAGCTCTTCCGGTATGTTTCAAGTAATGCTAAAAAAGCAAGCACTTTTTGTGCACAAAATACTGGCTTTTCTTTACCAAATTTTCCTCTAAACTATCCTTCTTTGCAACCAAAGAAACTTCGTGTCGATGGTTTCACATTTTTAATCTCAAACAAAGCCCTATACTTAATTCTTCCTATGTATACAACCCATTTCTGTAAATGGTATTTGTATGGCCTCAAAGGATTATATTGACCTTATCTAAACAGGATTCAATGTTCCTAGTCTGACAATCGTCTTCCAATTGCTCACTGCTATCAGGCATTAAACAAATATTCATTACTTTCAGTATTTTACCTTCAAAAACTACTTTTAGTTACCCTTCTGACAAAATTTAGTGAACGGCAATCAAAATATGTGATCAATTTATATATCTTGTTTGTTCACAACTGTTTTCAATCACATCAATTAAATTATTTTTTTTTTAGACTTGTATCGAGTAAGAAAAATTCTCATTGTCTAACTATGTGTACCACTTAAGGAGCAACAAATTGAATTTTGGAAGAATCCCAACAATACAATTCTGTTTCCTTCAAACTATTCAAAAATGTTTACAATACCTAGTCATTACAAAACAGAAAATTTGCATTGATTTAACAGGGCATGGTATCCTTATTGAACATAAATGTATGTTTTTTTTTGGCATAGTACAGACTTACCAACTGATGCATTGTTTCTAGCAAAGCAAATTTGAATTATTGACTTCTGTTCACTCAATGCAGCCAACACAAGCACTGGCATTGAGCCGGTTTATCACGAATTCTCAAACTGTAGGTTTAACATTGACAATATAGTGCTTTTTTTTTCTCTATATATTCACAATGTACATGGAACATGTCAGGAAACTGTCCACTTTCAGAAGCAATTTTCATCTGTCAAGGTATGTGATATGTAATCATCTTTCTTGCTATTAATTATATGTAAGATTGTTTAATAAACTAAATAAACATTGTCATTATCTTCGTTGCAAGAAATTCAAACTGCTTTGCTCCACAGTTTAAGACTCATTGCCATCTCTAATTTTCTAATTCTATCCGATTTGATCCTTTAAGACTTTTTACATTCCACGTTTTTCAATTTTACCATTTGAAATTTCTTATAAGTTGGGCCATCACATAAAACCGTACTCGTCTGGTTGATATTAGACATTGTATAAACTACAACAGACAAGTCGAAATCTAACACATGTTGTACAAATTAATTAGTTTAGTTTCATAATCTAGTTGTTGGACACATCTTCATGTATAAACAGTGTTATTCTAATAATAATCTGTTTCTGAAAGTATTTGATGTGTAACAAAGGAAGTTTATGTTCATGCATGTGTAATTTATATTACTTGTTTGCAAATAAATGTATATTGCATTTTTAACTGTAACTGGAATCGATGAACTCTGGGGTTGTGAAACTTGGATAATTTGGTTCATTCCAAGTATAAATCTGTGATATTCTTGATGTCAAGTGAATTGGGTAAAAAGTTTTAAAAAGGAAAGTGATTTGCTGAAAACATTCAAAAATGCCTGATGTACAAGTACGTTTTGATCCGTATGAGCCCAGGATAAACAGTAAAATCTACCTGTCTGTATGTGTGGATACAAGTCTAAATTCCATTGTCCCACCTAATATCAGAAACCCAAGGGATGGAGTGGTACTACAAGGGAAGTATGCAATATTATATTCCCCAAAAAGGTTGAATATGGAAAGAAGATGCAGAAGATTTAAGTGGTTAAAGAAATGTAAAGTAAACACGCATCTACTGCAATTCATATCCCTGCTACCTCCAACCTGGAAAGAACCAAGGGACAGAAGTGTTACAAAGTTTTGATGGTATTATAAATCAAGTAAACTGATTAAAGGGTCACAGTAAATGTAGGAACAAATTTTGTAACCTAAATGTTCCCCATACAATTCTTTAGCCTCATCCAACGGCATCCCTGGGATAGCTGACGAACCAAGAGATGGGAAGTACGAGTTGACCGTGTCCCAAATATTATGGGCCAGGTAAGGGTTTTTTCAGAAATGGTGTCAGAACAGCACTCCAGTTAAAATATACATCTTCTTTATAAATATGCACGATTGGGTAAAAAAATTTACTATAAAGAAGTGTGCGATATTATATTCCAAACAAGAGCTGAATATAATGAAGGCAAAGCTGACCCTGGACAGCAAGAAAATATAGCAGCATTGGCACCTTGCAGTTCTTCCATCAATGACTTCAAATATTCCAGAGATAATATCTGCTTCAAGTTTTACAGTTTTCCAACCATTATGTGCTTTTTGCCACCAATGTGCTTCCTCACATAGTCTCTGCCAACATGCCCAATGCTAACATTTGTGGCACACTGCATGTAAAGAGCATGATGTATGTCTTTGATGACTGAATGCATGGCAAATGTTTGGTATAATCCAAACTAAACTTTTTGTGAAATATTTCTTTTTCCTATAGTTTCCTCTGACCCTTGCCACCCCATTTTTTGCATTTGGACATTTATGTTGGGGTGTAGGCTCAGAGACCATTCTCTATTGAAAACATGGAATTCATTGACACTATTTGGTGTCAGCATTGGGTAGCCCCTTACTTGTCGACCCAGCAACCTGAACGACCTTTCATCAAGATATCCCTGCATGAAATTAGTTGTTGTAGGGCTTAACACCATTTTTCAGCACATGATAGGCTATACATGGAGGCCACTATTATTGGTGCAGGAAGAACCCAGGAGAACCCACAGAAAGAACTAATGACCCACAAGAAGTTACTGGCAAGCTTTCTCACATAACTACATAACTATGTACAATAAACAAAAAAGTCCAAGTAAAAATGGGGTAACAATGGCCAGAGGAAATTCGGACTATCTTTATCCTTGGTGAAGACATTTGCAAGATGCATTGTTTAATGATAATTCAAATCAGAAATTGCTAAATTAAGTGTCAACTGTTCAAGGGATGGTTATTTTGGTGGTCAAGGAAATAGCAAACTGCTCTTTAGTCCGTATATTACGGATGGAATGTATATGCTTCTACATCAAAAGTAAATATTTGTTGCGGAGAGTATTAAATGCATGCCACAAATGCCTGTTATTATCCGTCTAATCAATTTTGGACTGTTCATGCAAGTATTTCCATCAGGAATTTACTTTGTGTGCGATGAGTTTATATCCTTTCCTCCATGTAAGTTACTTTGGATATATATGCAGCAGTGGTTTAAGATTTCATCATTGCTTCTTTAAATTTTGCAAGACCAACTATAAGTAAGATATAATGATATATTATTATGTACTGCAATTATTGACATGCAAAACACTAAATTGTTGATATGGAAAACATGCATTGGAAAATGTCAACAGTGTGATATTGATGTTGAACTAGAAATCTGTAATGTATATTTAGACCGAAATTACCTGCATGTACAATTTCAAAATTTGCAGGCCCATGTGGTGATGGCAATCATCTTTCTTACCTTGAGATGTACACCAATTAACTGACAATGTTCAATAAACACAATTTGTTTGCATTTTCTGTTGTTTTTCTTAAAGAATCTGAATATCCCTTTTGATTTGTCTGTGCTCATTTGAACTCGTTAACAAGCTAATGGACGCTTCAGTATTTAATACTTTGGTTTGCTGGACATTTTGGGAAAATGCTACAGGCAACAGCTTTTGATCATACAGGCATTTTGTATACAAGACTTGCATAAAGACTTGGGCAGATTAAAGTACCTTAGGGTCAATTGCAAAGATGGTCTGTTTTCATAACTAAACACACAATCTAATATGAAACCTGGATCTCTATCAAAAAAGGATTAGCCAATATCCAGATTTTACAAATATGGTATTTTATTATTTTTACCATTTTGTCCTTAAAACCTGTAGTCTAAGGATCATTTCAATAAGAATCAAGTACAAATTGAAAGGGCTGACACATTTGCATTGGTATGAATGATAATCTACCATGTGCTCTAGACTGGTAACCAAGCTAATCAAAATCCGCCGAATATAGATAAATAATGCAAATAATTTTCAGATTAAATTATCAGAATGGAACAGGTACTCAGTAAATAAGGTCTGAACATGCAGAAATTTAAAGAAATAGTTGGAGAGCAAGATTACAGTGGTAATGTTATTTAGTGATTTCTATTTCTCAAGTGAATATTATTATGTAAATAATAATGATGGCATGAAACTGACAGTAGATTTATATTAATTTAGGAATGGTCCTGGTCATCTTTGAACAATCATGCTTTGAACGCTTCAAGACAATCATGGCAGTATTATTGAACACCTCATCACTATTTGTCATCCTAACACATCTATATCTTCATAGTGTGATTCACATGTTGAAATGGACAAGACCTCTTCCCTCACAAACAGTCCACTTTTTCTTTCTTTCAGTCTTTGTTTGTACTCTTTCTTCTTCACCTGTTTGGGCACTTTTGATAGTGTTCTTCTGTCTTGTGTTTTCTGCTTCTAAAAATATTAAAACAATTAGCTTTGTGTGTTTAAAAAACAGGACAGGGGCTGTTCCATTAAAACATACATGGGACCCAGGGAAGGCACTTTAAAAGTGGGGTATTCACCCATATATGCAATTTAGAAATTTCTTATAATGTTAATATGAACTCTGTGAAATCAATGTACCCAGTCACATTTTTTGCTTTAAAAACTGCCTTCCCTGGGTAGCATGAAATTCAGTCAAATTCGGTCTTTACATGCCTAGTATGTATGTAAACATGGTTCCCCCACTTTTCTAAATATAAATTTCCAAGTCTTTTCTATGATTAAATTTTAAAAAAAGTAATAGATGGGTCATGCCACAAGGTCTTCTGGTCTATGACCATTAAAGCTATTTGAATCTACATAAAAATAGTAATATCAAATTTATATCCAACAATTAATCGGAGGCTTAGTGATTAGCATGCACGATTCATGACTGCAAGTTTGCTGATTCCAAATGAACCATCCATTCAGCTGGAGTGTCCTTCAACCAAGGCACTTTATTCCAATTGGCACTAAATAGCCATCTTTTGTTGCCATGTCATAAAACACCAAATCAATTCTAACAATTTATGTTAAGCAGTAAACATTAGGACTGAATGATCTTCATTGAAAAATGCCAAGGAAGTAATTTCCTTCATGCAGCATAATAGACAAACATTTGTCTAGTGTCTATGCCTTGCTAAAGAGTTCTCAATTTCTGCAACAATGTTTCTTCTTTCTTAAGTATAACTTGTATGCATGAGTGTTCATTTCATACACTTTCTAGAACCTTTCCACTAGGCAAATTAGTACATCAAGCCGATTTAATTTTTGACTGGTTAACATTCAATTGCTATTGTGATAGATGTACTCAAATCAACATTTACAATGAATAACAGCTGGTGTTTTTTCTGAAAGGAAAAGAACCTGACAAGTGATTACAGCGGCATAATAAGGGTTAGAAGTTAGAACGATTGTACCAAAATCATAATGATATGCATCACATGGTCGTCCAAATACATTTTAGTAGTCCATGAGCACCAGAAGAGACTTGTCAGACATGTATATTTGATTCTGATTTCTGGCCCCATTTGGGTCAAGTAATTGCTTAAACCAGGTATGTGTTTTTCACTGCTTTCTTACAAACAATCCCTGCACCTCAATGATCATATGAAACTAACATCTGAGCCAATAGTGCAAATTTTATAAATTGTGATTTTATACTATAAAAATAAGAGACAAGTTTCCCACGTGTGAAATACCTTGCTGTTTTTCTTCCGCGCACTGAACTGTGATCTGTACTGTTCATTATGGTCATCACATGTGTGTTGCGTTGCTGTCAAATGCGTGTGAACATACTCTTGTATTTTTGTCAGTTTCTCTTCTGTGATGGAATCTATGTCTGGAAGCAAAAACGTAAGAAAAAATTAATGATTTCAAATAATGCCTATTTCTGTCATTCCCCTGTAACACTGACAACAAAGTATGACATTCGCAACACTAACACTGACCTTCCAACAGTAATATCACTGCACCAATTTTTGTTAAACCAATCTTGAAAGATCAAAAACTATTTGTTAGAAAGAGATACAACCAGTCAATAATGATTAAAAATTGGATGTCAGAACAATGTGGCTATTAAACCGAAATAAGTAAAGGTTACCACAAAAAACAGCAGGTGCTATGTTTGATGAATGCCCAAGGCCTGTGCAAGAAATCATGATTTTATAAGTGTACTTGGTTACTTATAAGCCATTCTTCCCGTTCTAATGTTTAAAGAGACAATTCTCTAACGAATCCCACACATAATAATGGACTACCCCCCAATTAATATGAATCCCCAACCATTACAATGTATTAAGGTTAATCAAGACATGTTACTTGTATATACAGCACTCAGTCTTTACTCCACACACTTGTCAGCTCTTAAATGTGAAATCCCACACATAATAATGGACTACCCCCCAATTAATATGAATCCCCAACCATTACAATGTATTAAGGTTAATCAAGACATGTTACTTGTATATACAGCACTCAGTCTTTACTCCACACACTTGTCAGCTCTTAAATGTGACCCACTATTAACCCACCTTTTTTCAATTTGGTAACAAAAATACAGAAATGGAAAACTGCAAGGTAAGAATTGTTTTTGCAAAAAGTCAACCAGACTGATCAACCAACAATCACATATCTAAAGGTTAAAATAGTACCATCTGTTGATAATGGTAAATAAGCTAAAAATAGACTAACCTGATTGAATGGTCACCTTTATATCATGGTCACCTGGTGATTCCAATTTTCCCCTAACAAGCTTCCTATTTAAATATTATGCATATATTGATTACATGCTTTACAATCATCAGCCAGGTGTAACCTAATGATGATCTGTCTTGATTTAACTTTCAACCAACAATGATTGCTCAACGCATGAAAATAAAACGTTTGTCATACAAGGAAGGCATTACATAAAAGAATAGCATATGAATACATGTGCAAACATTTTTTTTCCCCACTGGTATTCACTGTACTCCAGTCAGTTGATTAACTCGAAAGTTTATCCATGTAAAATCTGAATATGATGCAGATTTTATC
Organism: Unio pictorum; assembly: GCA_030141615.1. Lineage (NCBI taxonomy): Eukaryota > Metazoa > Mollusca > Bivalvia > Unionida > Unionidae > Unio > Unio pictorum. Next base: position 1,826,936 of record JARLTB010000210.1, on the reverse strand, counting down.
ATTGAAGAGGGAGTGCCAAAAATATTCCTTAGCTAGATGGGAAACAATAACGGGCATTACAGTCTCCTTTTGTGAAGCATGGTAGTGTTTTTAAGATGTTTATATTTATATCACATACAATCAACTCTTTTCATCTATGAGAATTGATCTCACTGAAACGGAATGAAAGGGAATTCAATATTTACTTTCAAAAATCTGTAATGGTGCCGCTGGCTAAATTTCACTTTATGTGTTAATAACTTCCATCTTATGCTTCATTACATTCCCTATTTGTCAGACAGCTCACATAAGCCACGCCTGTTGATCTAGGCAAGCTACACAACTAATAACCCATAAGCACTTGATCAGTTTGCAACATTACAAGAATACGAGACAAGTGTACGCACAAACCATATCACAGCTAAAATACCATGATTCATCGATATCTTCAAATTCGCTGACATACACTGCTGTGACCTGGGCACATCCAAGCCAATGATTCAAGCCGACATTACATACAAAAATTAGGGTCCATCTATCTGTCAGTTTGGAGGACTAGCTAGTGAATAGGATTCAATAAAAGAGGGGAACTATTCAGCCTTTTGTAAATCTATTACACATTAATTCACAACACCAAAGTGAAGTACTTACTATACGTTAATACACAACAGAAATAGTGAAACACTGACAACGCCTGGATATGAAACTAACGGTGCAATTGGGGACATCCCAACTAGCAAAAGTTACACTTTGGGCATACTGCACTATTTAATACGACAGTTTTAAAACCTGCAAAAAGACGGAATCATGTGTGGGAACAGTTATGATTCAACAGTTTCTGTGTCACTTCAAATTCTTTCAGTTGCATCAAATAGATGTCCCAACATGAAATGCATACCATATATGCATCACAATACCAAAGTTACTGCATCTTTAATTCAAGAAAACACTATTTGTCAATTCTCCACCAATGACTGTCCCACTAATTGAATTTATTTATAACAGTATGCATTTCCCCTCAACTCTAGAATACTAAACATGGCAAAACTTGTTACATCTGTTCCAGCAGACACCATTACTATTGCACATACCAAACATTTTGTACAGCTCTACATCAAATCCTGTGATGTACTAAAGAGAATGAAAAATGGCAACAAATTTATAAATAAATGTCAGACAGTTGAAAACCAACCATGATAGTGAGGAGTCACGTGCTGGTAGTTATGACAGTCTAGTTTTTCTAGCACTTTGACGAACTCTCAATGTTAATAAAAACAGAAAAGAGTAAACTTGAAAGTGCCCTTCAAATTGGTAATAAAATTATCCCAAATGTTTGAAAGTATTCTCATCATCTTAAGGTACTTCCCGTTTTACAGAAACATTTACAACAATAAGAGAATTAAATACTGAAATATATCTATCATGTTAATTCTATGTAAAAAGAGAATTAAAATCTAATACATCTATTATTTTAATTCTATGTAAAAAGAGAATTAAATACTGAAATACATCTATTATTTTAATTCTATGTATAAAGAGAATTAAAAACTGAAATACATCTATCATTTTAATTCCATGTAATAATATAATTAAAAACTGTAATACATCTATTATTTTAATTCTATGTAAAAAGAGAATTAAAAACTGAAATACATCTATTGTTTTTTAATCCTATACACATGCATCTTTGACATTAAAGAATAATGTAAGGTACTGTCCTACTTTTCTGATGGTTGTATATGTTGTAAATAGTTACATATGCATTACAATTTTAAAAATCAGTATTTTTGTCACAAGTAGTCTGTATTTTTGTACTTGGGGTGGAGTGGGGTGGGGTGGCAGTTATGTAACACACTGTACCTACATTATTTTATTCGGAAACAAACTTAGTTATAAATCACCAACTCCCATTACACTAGGTCATAAAGAGGAATCTAAAAACATGTATGCCAGTTTTAAAACCAGCACATGATGTTTAAATCGCATGTGCAGGCAGTTATGACTGGCTAGTTTCTCTTGCATTTCTACGAACTCTTTCAGTTAAATGAAACAGAAGAGCAGACTAGAAATGCCTACATAGAATCAAAATACCTATGTCACTATATTTCTAATTCAAGACAAGAAAAATACTTCCTACAAAATTGTTCATAAGAATAAACATGTAAATGCACCAACTGTACTAATGTTATTACCTGTTATGCTAATCACTGTGCTGTACAACTTGTTCACACCTGTAATACCATACTTTGAAATTTGCCCATCCAAGGTCAATGAAGCATTTAAGGACCATACAAGGTCATGGTCAGAGGCAATTGGTTCCACTAATTAAGTGTTAATTAATGTCCGTTGTCATAATGTATTGGAGACTGAGTTTGAACAATGAAGACTATTGTATGCACAAATAGTAAAACACCGTTTACCTGATGACTCCTATTGCAATGAAATTTGTCCCATTTTGCTGAAGAAAAGTTTACGAAATTTAGTTAGAGAAAAAAACGTAATGATTATGCCAAAAGAGCAATGGTTGGCAAGTATGTTAATGGCCTTGGATCACCTTAACATCTTAATGAGGCAATTAGGATACAACACCATAGCTGCCAACTTTCCTGTTTTTTTTTCCGTATTTGTCCCATATTTTGGACCTGAATATGAGTGTACATTTTTGGGGCATAAAAATGTTTTTTAATTTAAAAAAAAACCTAAAACATTTCTTTGGAATTTTTGGTTTAGATCGGCCACTCGGCTCTATTTTTATAGAATGCATCACATGTATATAGGAATACAGTTCTACAATACAATTGGTTCATTCGAAATCGAGGCTACCATGCCTGTCGTTATCCACCACATTGGATTTTGCAAATAGTTACCGCTGTCGCTGCATCTAGTCTTCATAATATTCAGCTTTTAATCATATTAAATAGAAAAATAAAACATTCAGAATTTTCTCCAAGAAAAAGAGAAGGAAACAACTGGAAGGACAATTGTACAGTATTGTGTAGATTTGTGAAACCATATCGTAAACGAGAAAAACTGATGTTCTGCAAATTGTGTAATGTGATTTCGCTATTGGGCATGGAGGCACCCATGTCACAAGTTGTCAGTATTTTAGTACTCGGGGGTTGGCAGCTATGTAACACACTCTACCTACTGTACTTTATTCCGTAAAAAACTTAGTTATGTTGTTTTTTTTATAGGGTTTAACGCCATTTTTCAGCACACAATAGGCTATACATGGCGGCCAGTATTATTGGTGAATGAAGAACCAGTGAAAACCCCCAGAAAGAACCACTGACCCACGAGATGCTATTGGCAACACAACTACATCAGCTGAATTTTAGACTTGAACCCACGCAGACAGAGGCGAGACGGCAGTGATCCTTAACTGAACGAGCTTTAGACCATTCAGGGCAGCAAAAACTTAGTTATAAATCACCAACTCCCATTACACTAGGTCATAAAGATGAATCTACAAACATGTATGCCAGTTTTAAAACCAGCACAAGATGTTTAAATTGCCTGTGCAGGCAGTTATGACTGGCTAGTTTCTCTTGCATTTCTACGAACTCTTTCAGTTAAATGAAACAGAAGAGCAGACTAGAAATGCCTACATAGAATCAAAATACCTATGTCACTATATTTCTAATTCAAGACAAGAAAAATAATTCCCAAAATTGTTCATACGAACAAAACTGTAATATCCACTAACTAATATTATTACCTGCTAATACTATTCACTGTTCTGTATAACTTATTTACACAAGTAATACCACCATACTTTGAAATTTGCCCATCCAAGGTCAATGAAGCACGTTATGACCATCCAAGGTCATGGTCAGAATCAAATGGTTCCACTAATTAAGTTGTAATTAATGTCCGTTTTCATAATGTATTGGAGACTGAGTTTGAACAATGAAGACTATTGTATGCACAAATAGTAAAACACCGTTTACCTGATGACTCCTATTGCAATGAAATTTGTCCCATTTTGCTGAAGAAAATAATTTTACCCAATAACGGTCCTGTACTGTACATTAATTTACTACAGACCTGTTTAATCTTACAAGGTTGGTTAAGCATTGGATATGGGTGTTAAAACTGCATAATCAACTTTCAACGCATATTCCAGTCAACTTTAATAACTCCAGTTTTTTTTAATTCCATTTATACTACAACTAAAGAGATTGAAAAAAGCATGAAGAATGGCATTTTAACAAGTATTTTTAACTGTATTACACCAGTATGCACATGTTCTCATTCACAAATGATTCTAACAATATAAAGATAATAATAATCTGCCATAAGATTCAAGATCTACTGCCATAAGCACAAGGATTAGCTTTAATTAAAATGTCAAAATAACTAACTTAAAGAGATCCATTTCCATGAAGTCTAAAAAGGTTGACACTTTAACTGTGTGAAATAAAATTAGGTTATCTACATGAAATTTTAGACATGCCAACCAAATTCCACTATTTTACCTCCAGAATGTTTCTTGAATACGCTACAAGTCATGAAAGTACGTGAAATTTACAAAAGTTTTTTCCTAAAAATGGTGTCATGGCCTGAAAATTCATCCAGGTCATTTCCACAGGTAAAAAACAAAAGCTGACAGATGGATTTATGAACTGATAAAGGTTTTCAAGCATTGTACGTGTCAAAGATAATACACAAAAGTTGCAAGATTTTATCAAGAAATGTTGTAACATACAGAGCACAAAAAGTACTGGCCATTTTCCACTCAAGCCATTTTAGAACCAATCAAATACACCCAACTACTTAATGAAATTTTTGGAATCTACAGATGGAGTCAGGACTAAGCTACCATGTACTGCTGGGTTATCAACTTTGTTAAGTTGCTGATTAAAGCTGTATAGACTATAATGCAGATTAGATGTTGAGGACAGAGCAGGGTTTCTAAGAAAACACTGTACTCTTTAGCAGCCATCAGTTGTCTAACTTGATTCCTTGACATTTCCATAACCACTGTGAATATAAAATGTTTACCTATGACAAACTCTGTGTCTGTGGTAGAGATCGATGCTGTGGGATTAATGATTCTGATAACTTCTAGCTGCTCTCGTAAACCAAGGTTCTGGCTAATGGTCAAGCTGACGTCTTCAACCACATCCATGCGCTCCCGTTTTGTAAGTTCTGACCTACAAATAACAGTAACAAGACTCGCTCAAAGAAGAGTGACACTATACCAGTCTAAAGAATTTCTATGAATATAACAAGCCCACTTCTGTTATTTGTTCTTTATTACCACAAAGTATTGAAAGCATCTTAGATGCTCTTGAAAAATTACAATGTACCAAACGTTTTACTAAAATTATTATCTTACATGTTCCAGTTGACATGGATAAAAGAGTAACACAATATTCAAATACATACACATGCTTAACTCAGTTTAACCTCAATTTTTTTTTAGAATAACGCCCAGGTTATTGATTTGGCAGCGAAGCATTCTTCAGATATGACAACAAGCTGGGTTTGATTTAAATCCATGCATACTGGTTTGTGCTGTCATATCAGGACATCTTGAGCGCACAGCTAAAAATCAATTTCTGCTCACAAACTATTCAAATGTTTATTAGAACACAACTAAATACGATGCTGGGTTAAAATTCATTAGGATATTATATATCGCAGTGTTCATTAAGTTCAATGTTGTGCAAAAATGTAGGCAATGACCTTTGACATGACCAAATCAGTTTTATATGGCTTTGTAAACTCCTTCACAAGCACACGGATAAGCTGGTGATCAGTTCTGTACAATTCTGTACAATTTTATTCATAAAAAATTCATTACATACATGTAGTGCAAGAAGTGATTAAGTCAATGTCATTGTTTAAGAGTAATAATAATAATAAAACGTCACTATCATTGTCATGTTAAAGGTCACTATCATTGTCATGTTAAAGGTCACTATCATTGTCATGTTAAAGCTCATACAAGTAGTAGCAATAATATCTGCAAGAAGGCCACTGTGGCATCAACGTGAAGTTTTACTTGTGACCAAACTGAAGTATTTTAGCTAGCATTCAATTTTGACATGATATAATCATATGTTAAGGACGTGTAGCAATGGCATGCCAAGACTTTCTAGATGGACACAGTTGCAGCCAATTTGGAGGTCTATTGGGCTTTATTTTAATTTAAGACCAAGTAGTCACCAAAAGTCTTTGATGAAACTTATGTTGATACAGCCTCAGAGACCAGAACCATTTTCATTTAGTATATGCATTAAAAATCAGGAGGCAGGGTAAAAAATCAGGCGGTACAAGAATAAGGTGTTTATATCATGATAAAGATGTACCTTTTTGTTATTTTCAGACCTCTGTATGTTGCAGATTTGCATTTCTGCAAAAGATCATCATTTATTTGTCCTTGGGTGCCAAATTTGCTAACAAGAATAGCTTCCAGAGCTGATGCTGACAGGCTAGCTCTTTAACTAGTTCTGTTTTTTTCTGACCATTGAGAATGTTCTCTCAGCATTGCTGTTGCTGTGCAGTGTTGAAATTACTCTCCCAAGGGTTAGAAATAACAGTTGGCCAGATCCATCCTTTTTTTTCCTGAGAGAAACCCACTGATGAGCTGCTCATTCCATATTCAATTCTGTGTCTAAATTGTAGCTTTGGTACAGCTAAAACTCTATGCAGATTATCAGTGTTGATTCCTTCCATTAGGCTGGAGAAAAAGGCCAGGTCCTTACATGATCCTACAGATTGTTTAGCCACATTTGCAATGCTTGCATGAATGAGCAAGTCATCCTTAAATGGAAATTTTTCCTTCATGTATGACAGTGATTTGATCAGGAATGCCCCACAGTGCATTCTTGTCTGTAACTGTGCTTCAAGTTGGTTGGTTGCCCCACCCAAGTAGAAGTCCGGAGAACAAATGTACAAACTTACATCTTTTACATCAATGGCTGTGATGTCAGTCTTGTCAACAACATACTTTGGTGGTTTAATAACAATCAAAAAGGAATTCTCCATACATGGATAGTAGAATGTCTCTGGTCTTGTGATTTAGGGGCTTGTCATGCTGTAGAGCTCTGTTGGGTCTGCCAAAAACTGTTCTCAATCCAGCTTTAAAAATCTGGTAATATGCAAGGGTATGTCTTGAGCTTTGGTTATCTCTTATTCTTGTCAGCCAGGCATTGCTGAGACTCGAAGCAGGTGATGACTGTTTCCTTCTGCCTAAACCTGCTGTCAACAATCGCAGCACCAGCACCTGCCTCTGGCTGCTTACAAGCAGCTGATGAAGCCTTCTATAATTTTGCCTTTTCTACTAAATAAATTTTCTCAATAAACTCACCAAGTGGCACCCACAGCTCTGTATGACAATTAATGCACTTTCCAAGAGAAAGCCATCTAGCTGGGCAATACTTGAAGATTTTGCCGACTTCATCATTATGTAGAAGTTGAAAATGATTGAAACCCCGCACTTTTTATCACTTGGTTCCAGGTAACAATAAATATAGAGGACAAGCTCGCCAATCCGCACAGGAAGCTGATGAAAACCGGAAATGAAGCCGGATATGGTAAAGTACTAAGAAATATACCAGACACAGAAAAACTAGATACAAAAGCAGGAAAAACAGAAATTGATATTTTTGAACAATAAAAAACAAGATTTTTTTCTCGAGATGAAAAATCAGGATTTTTTTTCATAAAAATTGTGGAATCTGGAGTTAGGTTCAGAAATCAGGAAATCAGGATTATCTCGATTTTTTCAGTAGGGTTGGCAGGTCTGTATGTCATAAATAATATTTTAACGAAAAGTTCATGGCAATATATATAACAACATCCCTTAATAGCAGCAGCAATAAGATTTATGAGATGATAGCTGAAGTGGCCATACAGGATGCCAGATGATGCCACTTACTGATTACAAGTGAAAACCCAATATCAACTCGCATTCTGGATAAGTTGCAATGACTAGTTCCTAATAAGATAGCTGTCAGCCAAAATGGATGTGCCACAAGACCTCGGGGGAAGAATGCGAGGAAAAGTTTCATGGCAATCTTTGCAAATAGATTAGTGACAACAAACTTGTGCTCAGAAAAAGATGACGATCAATGGAGAATGACAGGTCAGAAAATAAGCTCATTTGGTCTATGACAGCTAAAACAAAGCATACATGAAATGTAGTCTCGTATAAAATGCCATACCACATAATGATAATGCATGAGAAGTCACCTCAACATAAAACAAATTTTAAATATACACACAATAAATAGCAACTAGACAAGATCAGCATAGAATATTTTTAAAATACTTGAATACTGGGGCGGTACTAAGGAATCTGGCCAGGGTCAACCAAAAACATTTGTTTTTACACCATTTACAGCACTCCAAGTTGCAAGTAAAACTTGGCATTGGCGAGTGAAACAGTTACTGGGAATGATATTCAATGTTATTAATTACATGTATATACCAACCACGTGTTCTGTTGTTGTTTTAGGGTTTAACACCATTTTGCAGAACAAGATAGGCCGTACATTGCAGCCAGTACAAATGATAGAGGAAGAACCTGTGAAAACCCAGGAAAGAACCATCAGCCCAGCAGAAGCTTTGGTAACATACCCAAATTAGCCAAGCCTGAGACTCTAACCCATGCAGACAGTTGAGATGGCAGTGTTCAACAATGGCAAGCATTTTAGACAACTCAGCCACTCTGAGCCCTCCATGTTTTATGTTAAAAGTAGTAAAAGCAGTTACAAGCAATTCAGTCCACTACATAATCCCTTTAAAATTGTGATGGTGCTTTTTCCTACAATAAATCACCATCTGTACATGTACAAGTCTGTTTATAGGTAATCAGCTTAACGCGTCAAATGCAATCACCCCAGTCTGGTTAACGCCTAACAAGTCACCAATCTAACATGACCAATTTACTTCACCAAGATTTTGTCATAAATGGACAATAACCCTAACCAAAACATTGGGACACGATTTCTTGATATTCACTTCTTCAGATGATTAATGTAACATTTTTTTAAAAATGTTTCATAGTGAGCCATTACAAACTGAGGACATCTGTGTTAACAAGATTTTATCTAGCAATGCCTTAAAAATCCACCGCAACTAACACTCAATATACACCGCCCAAGTGACTAGTATGAACACGCACTATTATTCACACTCGTAACCTCAAATGCATAAAAACTGACAAGTTATGGTCAAGTACACCTCCCTTATATATGACATATATGATATAAAACATCAATAACAGACATTTAGCGTCTCCTCATATGCAGGTGCTTTATATGCTGTTACGGCGAGACTAGCTCTTTCATCTTGGAGGACTGGTTTTAAATGACATTTCTTTGCTAATTAAAGAGTGACCAGCATTTTGAAAATATCTGGCAATGAAATGAATTTCCAATCATTAAACCAATAATGAGAGACCCGGAGTTTTAAAAATGCCCAGAAGTCAATTGATTTTTCCAATAAATCACCCAATAATGTTATCTCTTTAAGAATGTTCCGTCAAGAATATTGCCAAATGTGTTCACTAAAAATCCATACTTTTAGCAGAAGTTTGTTTTCCATAAACTTTTCTAGTCTTTTTTTTTTTTTTATAAACAGTTTTGCTTAAATTTATCAGGCTTGCATTAAAATAAAAACACTTTCAATCTGGATTGCGCAAGATGGACCACTTAACTCAAATATGTGATTCTCTATACTTCATGGTTTACTTCCCTTGGAAAGACACAATAATTTTTATTGTTGTAGCGTTTAGCACCATTTTCAGCACACGATAGGCAGTACATGGCAACCAGTAATATTGGTGGAGGAAGAACCCATGAAAAAAACCCAGAAAGAACCACCGACCCACAAGAAGCTACTGGCAAGCTTTCTCACAAATACATTAGCTGAATCTTGGACTCAAACCCACGCAGACAGAGGTGAGATGGCAGTGATCCGTAACGGAAATGGTTTTATACCACTCGGCGCCCCCAATCATTTTTATATTTGAGAACTATTTCTAATTGCACTGAATAACACCTTAATACACAAAGTTTCATTCTACTCTTTGAACTTGATGCCTAGTGTTATTTTGATGTACTCTAATAAATACAGCAGGCACATCTGGTGGTATTTTAACCACTGAATTCTGTAAATATCAGCACAGCTAAACTGATCAAATAACACATTCACCAACTCAGTAGGTTGTTAAAGTGACTGGCAAGCCTTTGACTTTGCTGCCCAGCCATTTGCATGCATACAGAGGACTCCTAAATGGGTGATATTTATGGATCCCAGATCAAAAATTTCCTTCCAAATAAGCCTATTTAAGTGTTTTCAAGACCTGAATATGTTTCTACACTGACTGGCAGAGTACAAAGGACAAGACTCGTAGCATCTGCCTTGTGGAAAATGGATTAAGTTTAGAGTTTTGGACAAGTGCAATTACATGAACATGTGCTTTTCCGGAAATTATTTTGTTGGAAGATATCATTATTTTGCTTATTTCTGTTGTCAGCAGAAGTAGACAATCCACTGCAGCCTTTCGCTGCTTTACATCTTTCAACACAAAAAGAACATAGCTTTTCCATCCTGTTAAGGGATTAACAATCACATGATTGTAATTTTTTTTATACATCATGTAAATCATTTGACGGGACTAAAGACATGAGCAACAATCAGCCACTGTAAAGTTTATGAATGCATTATAAATCCCTAAAATGATCAACAGGATTTTAGCTACATGACAAAAAATGAAGCATAAATCAGGTCTCTCTGTGTCAACATATTATAAAATGGCCAACAAGCATGAGATATGCCTCCAAACAAACTGGAAACCTTGTCATTATGAACATATTGCATGTAATGGGTGCATAAAATAATATTTAAATTAACGAAAGAAATTAAATGCAAAAATGAAGCCTAATGCCACCCCTGCTATGTACAAAGGTTTTGAGTAAATACTACAACACTGATACAGAAAGAGTTACGCTTTTTGTTTGTCGACTACGTTCCTTAAAAAACGCAACAACAGTACTTACAATTGTTCAAAGAATTAACCATACAATACTCACTCATTTATTAATGAACAGCACAACCTTTTGTTAATATTTTACCAGTTTTTAACAATAGCAACAGCAATCGAAAACCGCTCACCACTTACCATCTTTTTTTTGAATATTCTGTAACAAGCCAAGATTTTTTCCTTTTACAGCAAGGTTCTTTATTGTCTCCACTCTTCGGGGAAGGGGGATGTGTGAAAGATGTGTGTGACTCCGAGGACTGCATTAATGCAGAGTGGGGAGATGCTGGAGATATCCCAAATGATGTAGGGGAAGATGGTTCTTCCCAGTCTAGATGTTCAATGGACAGTGAATCTGGTGATATAAAAAAAATTCTGAATGTAAAATGCTTCATAGCTCAAAAATATAGTTAAAAATATAGCTAACTGGAACTTATTTGTTTTAATTACTTATATAGCATCAAAAATGTGAAAACCTGATCCACATGATGATCAGTGGGTGGAGAATGGCAACACTATACAACTACCACAATCATGAAGGAGTATGAAAGAAGTTACTTGTCTGTGCACTCTGCACTCATCAGACCAAGCGATCACAATTTTTTCCCTAATTATTCCTTCCAAAATGGTTTTTGCTACAAAAAAATTGTAAAGCAAAAATGGAGTAATTGGGTAATGAGCTAAATAAATACATATTGATATAAATCAGCATCTCTAAATTAACTTTTACGAGCATTTAAAAAAAATTTAATTTTACAAACAAGTTAGAGTGCACAAAAATTGATTTTGTTTTGACTAGACATGATGTTGACAAATATGATAGGTTACAAATTCATCTTTATGCTAAATTAAGAACTTACCCATGTGCACTGTCATTTTGCTTACAAACAGAATAAAACTGGAGTGTACACATTGTTATGCTTATATTGAACTATACCGTATACAGTGTGAACCGTGTTGCTGTGCTCGTATCAAAAATGCGGACAGGTAATTATTAATCCAGAACATGGTCTTCAGTTACGTCTACTTATTGAAACTTCACAACCAAATTACAGGGCCAATACTTTTAATGACAAATAATCAACTATTAATCATTGTGCAGAAAAATGATAACAAATCAAGAAACTATTCATTTCACAACCATAACTATAAGGCCACATTGTCTTTAATCAATAAACTGACAGATCAGGAAAAAAGTTCCCAATACTATTTTGACAAACATTTGGTCTTTAATCAATAAACTGACAGATCAGGAAAAAAGTTCCCAATACTATTTTGACAAACATTTGGTCTTTAATCAATAAACTGACAGATCAGGAAAATAGTTCCCAATACTATTTTGACAAACATTTGGTCTTTAATCAATAAACTGACAGATCAGGAAAAAAGTTCCCAATACTATTTTGACAAACATTTGGTCTTTAATCAATAAACTGACAGATCAGGAAAAAAGTTCCCAATACTATTTTGACAAACATTTGGTCTTTAATCAATAAACTGACAGATCAGGAAAATAGTTCCCAATACTATTTTGACAAACATTTGGTCTTTAATCAATAAACTGACAGATCAGGAAAAAAGTTCCCAATACTATTTTGACAAACATTTGGTCTTTAATCAATAAACTGACAGATCAGGAAAAAAGTTCCCAATACTATTTTGACAAACATTTGGTCTTTAATCAATAAACTGACAGATCAGGAAAATAGTTCCCAATACTATTTTGACAAACATTTGGTCTTTAAACAATAAACTGATGACACATCAATAAATATGCATACATTTTCTAAACAAGTTTTAAGGCCACACTTTAATCAGTAAATTGCAGCAGGCATAAAGTTAATATAATGTAAGAAATCTCTATAAAATTTAAAAAATTACTAATATAACAATGCTGGTGATCTATCAATGGTGAAAAATCTTTTTTTAAATATTCTAAATACAGCTATGCTGTTTTGCATCACGACTATTATAAGGAGCTAAATGACTTGACAGTGGGTATCTACAACCACAGCTGCTGATTGCTTGTGATAAAAATACTGATTTTCAGGAACAAATACTGATTTTTAAATTTTGATGCATATGTATCTATTTACAACATATACAACCATCAGTAAAGTTGGACAGTGCCTTACATAATTATTTAATGTCAAAGATGCACATGTTGCACATTTGTACCTTCTGGAGTTGCACCATGTTCCATATGGGTGCCCATTCAAAAGGTGCAAGAGTGCAACACACTCAAACACAAGCTATTTATAGGAGATTTTCTTATTGAAATGTTTTCATTCAAGCATAAGAATTATTATACTGTGAAAAGTCTCCTTGGTGTCAAATCTGTGGGTCAGACTGATTAAAAAAACAAACATTGGTATCAAAACTAGGGGTCAAATTAAAACTGGGGGGTCTCTGAAGCGCAAATGAAAGTAAATGGAAACGCTGACCATACCATAAGCTCTTAAAATCTTATCAGTAGAAACATTAACTAATAATGGGCATTGACTGAATAGGAACAAGCTCCTTTCTAATACATGTCAGTATATTCTGAAGGCAACCAATCACATTAAACAGAACTTCCAAAAAGTACAAGTTTAACAATGGGGAAATTTCATCTTTTATAACATTGAGAACATGTGAAACACTCTGAAAATGCATACCAAATACTGAGTCTGTGCCCTCGAGTACATTTACAATATATGAAGCTAAACCCGATTCATCAGAGGATAAAAGACCGTCATCCTCAATCTCAAAGTACATATCATCTGGACCACAGCATTCTGAACTCCCAACACTGGCACCACAGGAGTTCCCCTTTGAAGGAGAAAATGTGTCGCAAAACTTCTGCTGCCTGAAGGCTCTGCAAGAAAATTGAATGCAAGACTATAACCTGAAACGTGGCTAACCTTGCATGATATACACAAATGGTTCTAAAAGATGAGTAAAGTGCACAAATTTAACATAGCATGAGGCTAACAAAACAAAAAGAAATTTGATGCCTTAAAATAGTGCTTAACATTTTTTTAAAGGGAAAAATGCATGAAAATTTACAACATACATACATTTGTCCTTAATGCAAGGACAAATGTATTTGAAAATATTCATGGAGAGAAAAAAATATATACTTGAAAAATGTATAAGCAAAGCAATTTTAATTTTTTAAAGCCCTGAATGCTGTACTCTTTTACATAAAGATGTGTAATATTGTATGCATCAAGTTTTCACACGTCTCCCATTTCAAATAAACAAACTCTTGGCACACAGGGCATCTCTACTAACATATTATACTTTACCTTTCCACGTATAACCCATGGTGGGAATTCGGTACTGGCAATCGAAGGTCATGTCCCAGCAAAACTTCTGATGGCCGTAGGCTAAAAGAAACGCAAATCAATCCAGCATTAACAAAATTTATCAACCAAGTGATATTATCAAAAAAGGAATCTGGAAAAAAAATTAAATCATTAAGTTTGACCTTTATCATCAATGGTTTATATCAATCAGTGTAAAATGACTATTTGCAAAATATTGCAAGTCATTGATAATGCAAATTTAAAAATATAATAAATGTAAGCAAATGATAATATAAATGTATGCAAATAATATAAATGTATGCAAATAGTAATATAATAAATGTATGCAAATGATAATACAATAAATGTATGCAAATGATAATACAATAAATGTATGCAAATGATAATATAAATGTATGCAAATGATAATATAAATGTATGTAAATAATATAATACATGTATGCAAATGGTAATATAATACATGTATGCAAATGGTAATATAATACATGTATGCAAATGGTAATATAATACATGTAACAAATGGTAATATAATACATGTATGCAAATGGTAATATAATACATGTATGCAAATGGTAATATAATACATGTATGCAAATGGTAATATAATACATGTATGCAAATGGTAATATAATACATGTATGCAAATGGTAATATAATAAATGTATGCAAATAGTAATATAAATGTATGCAAATGATAATATAAATGTATGCAAATAATATAATACATGTATGCAAATGGTAATATAATACATGTATGCAAATGGTAATATAATACATGTATGCAAATGATATAATAAATGTATGCAAATGATAATATAATAAATGTATGCAAATGGTAATATAATAAATGTATGCAAATGGTAATATAATAAATGTATGCAAATGATAATATAATAAATGTATGCAAATGATAATATAATAAATGTATGCAAATGATAATATAATAAATGTATGCAAATGGAAAGATTGTTAAAACTAGACTTAATAAAGTCAGCACTATTCAGAACAAATTTATTCTGCCTTAAATTTTTATTAACTGGTTATTTAGTTGCATATTTTCAAGTGAGAATCATGTACACTAATCTTTTCTTTCAACATCTGTGTTAATATCAGACATTTTTAAATCTCAAATCTTTCTTTCTCTCATACAAGCAAAAATGCCATTCACAATAGTACTTGAAAAGAAGACCAAACATTGCACATCACACCAACCAATAAATGTTAAAGAATGTTATTTTAACACTGATCGATGTAAAATACGTAAAGCCTAAGCTACTCCATGCAAGCTATTTTAAAGACTGGAGGATGTGTTCCATTCATAACGCTGTAACTCATCATTTTTATATCCTGCAATATTGCCGGAAAAGACAGCGTGGCACCTTTAATTTGTGTTGACATGCACCACATTCTTCTAAAGAATCAGCCACAAAATATTTTGTCTGATGATATCATGTCATTTCCATATCAACACTGTATTTACTCTTGAAGATAATGCGCATATTTACGATTTAAAAAAGCTTTAACAAAACAGAAAGAGTTATATTTTAACTTATCAATAAAGCTACAATGTGGGAGAATATTTATAGAGACGTCCCCAAATGAGGTCTTTCAATAGCAGGTCACCAATACTAGCAAGAACAATAACTTTGCCCAGCATGCGGGCAAATAAAGTGTAAACAATGGCAACAATACGGTATATTTAGTATTGAGAGTATTAAAAATAAAAAGACTTTTTATTACAAAACAGACATACCAAGGTCTATGATTATATGAATATGTATTCATTATACTAAATGCATTCAAATTTTTCGGAAGTAATATATTTATTAGGTTCAATCTGACTAAAAGCAGATATCCATGATTATACATAAAGATCTGACAGCAACAACTTAGTGGTCATGTTCTGGTAACCCATTATTACCATAATCGCCAATTAAAAGGATATTTTCTGCACATTTGGAGACTAAGCAGTGTGGATAACAGCATCAATGCGTAGCAAACAATTTGATTTACTTTCAGATCTTTTAAAGTTGCTTTCCACAGACTAATTCAAATGTCACCAGAATACGACCCCTTATCGGTCTGACCAGGAATGATGTCAATGCATACCAGAGTTTCACCCATGTTAATGACCATATCTGTAGGAGAAATCTTCTGTTTTATTTTCTCCCCAAAATCTTCAGTGTGACAATGTCCATGCATGAAGCACTAGACTATGTCACATTAGAACATGTTCCATTGTTTCAATTTATTTTCATAAATTCTGTGAATACCGTGTAAAAAGGAAGCAAACAACAAATATTGGAATGCTTAAAAGTGCCCTATGTAGTCTGTATGAGGTCAGCTTGCTTTGTAATAAAACATCTTTGTATCTGATATCCTGTTAGTAAGTCCTAAGAACAAGTTTAATGGATCTTACAGCCAGCTGTTTAGTCACCACCCTATGTTCTTGTCATCAAGTCACATCTGATACCGGTAGTTACCGGTATTGATGCTTAGAGTGTAAGTAGTATTTACAGCAATAACATGCTTTATCTCATTTGGCATCGTTTCCGTCTGCATATGTGATTCGGTTCTGCAGTCAATGGCCGATCCCACCAGTAGTCCAAGTTTGTTGACAGCGTTCAATAGCCGATCCCAAATTCAGTCATTTGAATATGGGTTAGGTAAGTCTCTGATTGGTTACAAATGCCAAAATGGTGTTTGAATTATTCAGAAAAAAGGGTTACTAATGGAATGCAGTTTCACTACATATTCTATTCAGTAAAAATCGTAAACGATGACAAGACGTAAGACTTTTGATGACTATGAGAGCTAAACGATGAGTTTCTGGAGTTTGATCTCTAAAATTTTGAGCAAGCAGATGAAAGATATGATCGGCAGTTGTATATTTTGCGCGATTTAGATTTGGACATCGAAGTTTCTGAGACTTAGTTGTCAGAAGAGGCTGCTGATAGTGCTAATTGTAGCGATCATGTTAATTTGTAAATAGTGTTAAAAAAATGTTGTTAAAGACTTTGACAAATAGAAAAAGAAATGCATCACTGTGTAGACAAATTCATTTGGAGTAATTGTGGTGAAAATTATGTATTAAGGTAAGAGTGAACAAATGTGCATGATATATATCTTATATCAAGACAAGTGAATCTGCAAATGAACCCAAGTTGTCAGACCGGCTCAGACAACAGAAATATAGGGCAGAATTAGCAAAGTGACCACAGAAAAAGAGGGTGGATGACTAGGAAGAAACTTCAGCAAGAAGAAGCTAAAAAAAGTGTAGAGATGTTGGAACCATCCTCAACAGAAAAGTCTACTCATTTTAAAAAGTCTCCAGCCTGCACACCAGCATTAAAATCAAAGGAAACTCTGAAGTTAATAAAGAAACTGCCAAAAGATCCACAGCTGTTTGCAGAAGTGATAGAAGAAGTTGTTAACTTGTTGTGACCTGACCATGTGTGACAAGGAAATAAATATTCAAGGTCGTAAGAGCTGCATAGACAGAAAATGTTCCAACTGTGGAGTTAAACTAGTAAGAGCTAAGCTACAGCCGGAGCAGAAATGTATACAAGTGCTGTAGTAAAGTGGAAAAAGTGGGCACTCATAAAAGAAAACATAAGTGACCATACTGGAATCAACAAAACTATGTTAACGGCAACTTACAACAATACAGGGCACACTGGACCAAGTTCTTTCAGAGCTGGAGGAAGAACTGCATGCCTTTTCATGCCACCTAACAAATGCAGATTGGCAGCATAAAGCTTTTGCCAACTTAAAAGAAAATCTTCCAGAAAACTGGCTCCTACTTTGTATGGATTTTGCAGAAACTTTTGGGTGTTTTTATCAAGATGAGGCACAAAAGGCTCACTGGACTCGCCAACAAGTAACAATTCATCCAGTGATTGCCCATTACCGCTGTTTACAATATCATGACACCATCACAGAATCTGATTTTCATATCAGTTGACCTGTAGCATGACACACATGCTGTTCAACATTACCAGATGATTGCAGTGCATGAGCTACAATCCAGAGGACTCCAATTCACTAAGATAATCCATTTCTCTGATGGATGTGCCTCACAGTACAAGGGGAAAACAAGTTTTGTTGATGCCTCTTACGGGGAAGAGGATATTGGTGTATCAACGGAAAAACACTTTTTTGGCAGTCGCCATGGAAAGGGCCCTTGTGAAGCATAGACTGGTGTTGTCAAAAGGGTTGTTTGAACTGCTGTCAAAGCTCGACAGGCTCAAGTGTCAACGGCTGAAGAAATGTTCAACTTTTGCACAAGGAGACTAACACGACCAGAATCAGCTGAAACCCCCAGTCACAACAGGAGAAAATTCTTGTTTGTTTCTCAACGTACGATCAACAGGCACAGACCAGACAGGACTGGACCGGATATTAAGACCATGGCTGGTACTAGGACCTTGCACTGTGCTCGTGGCTTGGCACCATATGTCCTGAGCATATGAGAAAGGAACTGCTCCCGTCTAGCCTGTACATCTGAGGAGGGCTTGTGTGCAAATGCAGCATTTTGTGGTGACTGGAAAGTGGCACACTTGAAAAAAAAAGACTGCAAGACCACAGCAAAATGGTAATAATTAATGTTTTAAGGAAATTGAACAGTTTTAATTTGCATTGAATTTTCTTTATTTAATAAAATGAGTGCATCGTTGTGTTGATAACATTTATAATAAATGTATATGTTATTTGTGCCTGAAGACTTTTAATGCTTATTCACTTGTAATGCACTTCAGTCTTCGAACGATTAGGCACTGTACTAAGCGATGTCATTATTATTAATAGTATTATTATTATATGTACTGCTGCTTATTTTTGTACAGGAAAATTTCAGGAATGCAGCAAGTTCCATACCACAAAGTATGCAGTGTTTTCAGAACCCACTGTAAATTCTATTTGCTTTAAAAACATATTTTGTACATTTGGTTTGACATGCACAAATACATAATTTAAATAGTCATTTTCTTTTACCAGAGCCAACCAAAACCTCAACAACTGCATCTGCTAATGAAGAAAATCTTGACACGAACACATCATCAGTGCCAGCCAGTATCACTGCAGCATCAATCTCAGAAGCTGCAACGGATGTGTTTCAGGCTAATTCAATCAGGTAAATCTTTGCAAGAAAATAATTGGTATACGTGGTAGCTCTGAGATTCTGGAATTATGGCGTGCATAATTGAAAATGATGCTTCTACCATTTTGATAATGATCATAATAAATTCTAACTTATTTACTGCTGGTAAATTAACCCCTTTAAAAAAAAAAATTCTCAATATTTCAGAGCTGGTCAGTATCTTATGGTCAGTGTTCCAGTCCAACAGGGTCGCAGGAAGGAATATGGAACAGTTTTAAGTATGAAGATCCTTTTCTTCCTGGTGGTCATTGTCCTTCCTTCCGGACCAGATGATGACTTCTCCGGAGCTCAACTTCTGCTTGCCGGTACCAATCCATCGAGCTTCTGTTACACCCATGAGGGTCAGGTTGTAGTGATTCAACTCGCTCACTGCTTGTGCCAACTTTCCAGTCTGGTTGAGCGTTCGCACATTCCAGCATCCAACTCTAATCCATGTTTTTGGCGACAAGAGTTCCACTATCGGGGTGGGACATCCTAGCGATTTTGTTCCCCAACCGTCACAACGCCAGTTGCCTGGTCTGCTTCGCTCTCAGCGCTGTTTGTATTTTGTTCCCTTGTTGTCATTTCCGTAGCAAGAGTTGTTTTAACGGGGTGGGGTCGCCGAGGCAGACGTGAATGCCGAGTATGTTTTTATATATGATTTTGAGCTTAGCTCAGCAAATGGGCATGTATGGATGGTTAAACATCCAAATATTTTGAAAGAGAGACTACTGGCATTCCAGAAAAACCTGGATAACTTTTAGCATTTGAATGACTTGTTATCCTGATGTAAGGTAAGTTGTAATTTAATAATTAGTTAACAGTAGTCTATAAAGTTTTCCTGCTGTATTTGTTTTATGGAGATTTTGAGTTCTTCTGCCGGGGGGGGGGGGACGAAAAAAAATTTGCCGCTGACAGTTCGGTGAATATCGTTAATTTTGCAGGTTTGCTACATCGTTATTTCAGAAGATTGAGTTCCAAACAAAAATTGAGCAACGTCTCTGTATAGAATGTAAGAGATCTGGAAAGTTACAGACTTAAACTGCAGTTAGTTTCAATAATATCAACTATTTAATTTGGCCATTTATGCAATTTGACAATTTTAAAGAAAATCATGGCATTTTATGAAGAATTTTACCCATAACTTTTTAACCAGATGAGGTAGACATATCTTTTTTTTTTGTTCTTTTAGTTTGATAAAGATCTATCTATAAGTTATAAAATCCACACAGAATTTCAAAGTTGAAATTTTGGCTGCCAGTACATACTGCAGTACGTGTGCATATGCGACATAAAGGGAGTTTGAGGGTTTTTTTTTTCCCTTAATAAAATGCCCATAATGAGCAGTAACATTTGATAATATTGGGGAGGAAGGGTTTACTTAAAAAAAGGTATTAAAGGCTTAAATATCCGAAAGAATGGAAAGGTAATATAGTATTAAAGATGAATGTTCACAAAACACTTCCTTATTTACTGTTAAGTAAGAAATATGCAAATTTCAGCTTTAAAAAAGGAACAAAAAGGCTTTCATCAAGTACCTGGTATATAAGAAGAGTCTTAACTGTTCTGATAGCTAATGTTCATCCAGCAATTGTAAATAACCTTATTTTTTTTAAAAATATGCCCAAAAAAATTTCCAGTCGGAAATAACATGAAGACTTTACAAAGCGTGACTAAGACCTGCGATGGCTATTACATATGTTTGAATACTTCCTGCCAATTATTCCTGGAAATAAATCATGAAGTTCTTTAATAAATGCGGCATCATGTTCGAATATTGCTGAAAAATTTCCATTTTCAATAATTCTGAAATTTTCCAAAAATCAACTCCATATTGCTACATGTGCTGATTGTTCAAAAATCATTTCTATATAACCATATGCTGCAAATGTAAACATTCCAGCTCAACACGAGGTCAAAAAGTGACCAAAGACCAGTAATAAAAAGGTGGAAGGTGTACGCGTATGAATGCTACCGATCAACTTATATCAAACGATAAGAGTTCCGTTTATAATTATGCTCACTCAGATTATGTGATAAAGAAAAAAGAAAACATCCCCTGTTGCTACTGCAGATTCTAGCTGAATACTTTTACTACTTACGCACAATATTATAAGCGTTACAATTCGCGTTACGAGCATGAACCATGACCGGTCAATGATACAACACGGCACCCAAATAGCGGCCAAAGCGGACTATGGTGCTGCAGACTTTAATTTTAAAATTAAGAGAATAATGTATTTATATTAAGCATTAACTGCCCCGTGCCACCTTCCCTTTAAAAAATATTTAACAGCATCAGTGGAAACTTTAGCATGCAACGTTTCGTTTTATCCACGCCGTCAGCATGGAAAACGTGAGGTAACCAACCTACCTTGTGAGGGCGGGATCTGCTATCATTTCTTTACTTGGACTGTACAAATTCTGAGCGTATGTTGTCGAAAGTTTTCTTGCTTTGGAATATAAACCGCTTCTATATTTCATCAAAATTTACGACATTCTTTAGCAATTCAGCATGAAAGCATGATGTTGGCGTGAACAACGTGGATCTTATGGTCAAGCAACGTCACCAATGAACCAGACTTTATATACAACAGCAAATTTCATTAGTCGGTAAATTTATCGTCAAGCTCTGATTGGATAAATGTCGCACACACTCACAAGAATCATTCTCCTTAAAAGCCAAATCGAATACCTCGTATTCATGTACAATCCATACATAGAACAGCCACAAAACACGTCCGATAAATCAAAATCCCAAATATGTTGATACTGATGGACGATAATAAATAACATCACGGATCGGATGAGAGGCTGATTTATCGGCCTAATACAAAAAAAAAGTTTTAAAAAAATTAAGATTGGTCAGTGAAAGTAGCATATACATTCTTATGATAACGATGACCATGATTTGCATTGTTCTATAATAATAATAATAATAATAATAATAATAATAATAATAATAATAACAACAACAACAAAAATAATAATAATAATAATAATAATAAAATTAATAATAACAATTATTATCATTATTGTTATTATAATTATTATTATTATTATTATTATTATTATTACTGTTGTTGTTGTGGTTGCAGCATTAGTATTTTACATATTTATGGTTGTTCCTTCAAAACTCAGATAGGCCTATCTTTGCTTAAACAATATTGTTTTCAAACGTTTAAAAAGAATCGTGTGTTAAGCAAAGTATATGATTTGGAACAGTCAAATATAATTGTATATATATATATATATATATATATATATATACCACATACATTAAAAATAACATGGCATTTAAAGTGTTGGTATAAAGCAAATCTATATAGCAATACTATTGGTATATCAAATAGTGATCCGCCCATAGCGCAATAATACGAATATATAAACATTCTTTCTACCGTAGGCCTATAGCTCTATGAAGAATTTCTACTCATTTATTAATCATAAATGACATGAAATTAACGACAAAAATATTAATAGTCCCTGTTTTCTAAATATTAAAATGGTACACAATTTCATCGGAATCCTGTATTTTTCCTCTCCCCCTCTCATGCAAAATAAGCACAAATCTGGAGTGAGAGAGAAATATATTGCGCTGGACGAAAACATTAAAGCTGAACTTGTACCAAGTAACCCACAGTACTCTGTTTCCTCGTAAACCTATGCTTACGCTTTCCTTGGGATTTATCTATAGTATTCATAATATCAATGATACATAGTTGCAATCGTCAGACGACACACAAGGCCTACATGTTAAATTTGTCGGTTACGATGCGCACATACTGTATTGTGTTTTAAGCCTTTGTTGTTGTTTCTGAAACCCGTTTTAATCGAGTATTAATAATTAAATATAAAACTGTCCAAAAGGTCGCCAGCCCCACCCCCCACCCCCGCCTTTTCTTCCTGGAGCAAAAATACACGAAAATACAAGCGTTGTGGATTTTTGCTTGTGTCATACGACGATGTCTCTGGACCTATGAATGATGGCAATGTTAGTCAAGACGTACAGAGAGAGAGAGAGAGAGAGAGAGAGAGAGAGAGAGAGAGAGAGAGAGAGAGAGAGAGAGAGAGAGAGAGAGAGAGAGAGAGATGTTTAGTCTGTAGAATCGCTAATTAAATCAAAATGATGACTTAGTTGAACTGTCAATATATTAAAATATTTTAATTACCTCTTGTTGGTTCGTGATTCCAATTCGTTTATATTCCACGCGAATTTCCATACGACAGTAGGTCAATGCCTAACAGTACATGCATAGTCTATAATAAGATCATCGTGTTTGCAGTGCACTACTTTCTTCATTAAAAAAAAACAACACAACAACATATTTTATGTTTAAATAATGCGTGTGTCTTATAGTGATTTAATAAATGTGAATAAAAAAAGAGAATGAAAAAGAAAACAATCAACTTATCAATTTGAATATGTGATTGTGAATAACAAGAAAAATCGTAGAACTAGATTTTGTAGCAGACAGCCACTTGGTTGTGAGGAGGTCATTTACTCGGGCAATATATCAGGAGCACATCGTAACTCCAACTTGCAAATATTTGTATTTGTATGTGATATAAATAAAATATATGTATAGTATGTACGCTGTATCATTGATATACCACTCGTTGTATAAATTTTTCATTAAAAGGAAACTCGGGCAAGCCTCGTTTCCTTTTAATGAAAAATTTATGCATCTCGTGGTATATCATTGATACAGCGTACATACTATACATATATGAGAGAGAGAGAGAGAGAGAGAGAGAGAGAGAGAGAGAGAGAGAGAGAGAGAGAGAGAGAGAGAGAGAGAGAGAGAGATTGTACAGTCAGTGTTAGATTTTCTGGAGAATGCCTTTGATATCACATACAAAGGTCAAACAATGGAAATAGCGTGTATACAGCATCTTGCGCGTATACAGTCAGTATATAGATAGAATGACGCAGATCGGTTTAAACTATGAGCAAGTGACTGTATATTCAAACACAGCATATTAAAATGAATTAATCATTGAACTCAATCAATGTAATGTTTCAGGGGACTGCATGAAGTTGAGTAAATGAAATTTCTATTTTGAATAAATTAGAGACAAATAATATTATTATGTACTTTATTGTGAAATAAATTACTTATTTAACAATTTTCACATTAATTTTCATTCATATATTTCACGTGTGAAAAATGTCCTTATATTTTAACATGTGAAAATATGAGATTTTACATCATGTTTAGCGTCGCTTGATTTCGCATGCAACAACATAAAATGAGTATTTTGTGAGCTAGATAAAATACAAAACTGCGTTACATGTCAGACATGAAAAATAATCTTTTATAAAGAATCTGACGTTCTTTCCCACTGTGATGCATTGCTGAATCGGACTTTTTCCTGATAGGGTCAAACAGTTTACAAAATGACACAAATTAATTTGCTGCAACAGAGTAATTAGGTTAGACCATTCTTACCGCATGTAATTTAATTTAATTTAATTCATACCAGGCTATGAAAGTGATCCTGATTTACGAAAAAGGGGCGGGATGAGCGAATTCTGCTAAAGGGTAGTTTAAACCTACAAATTTCGATTTTTGAATTCGTTTTGTAGATAATAAAAATACATTTTTCTGTTTCTACGTTAATACTGGACATACTTCATTATATGGTACCAAAAACTATATATTTTTTTTAAAAAAATACCAAAAACACCATAAATTATTGACCCTCCAGAAAACTTTTCGAAAGCCACAAATACGGAGGTCGATGAGCAAAACACCGGGGGGGGGGGGGAGGGGGCAAGAAAATTATCAACATGGATCCAAGGAAATGTTTGTGTTTCTGATAGCTGGAAACAAAATTTCGGTCTATTATTTCTAAATGTGAATGCGATTTATAATAATAATAATAATAATAATAATAATAATAATAATAATAATAATAATAATAAAAATAATAATAATAATGAGGACTTTGTATAACGCCTAATCTTTAGAAGCTCTAAGCGCTTTACAACATCTATAATGATATGACTACACTACAGATAAACAAAAAACAGAAACCATGAAATTGGCAAACATAAAATATGCTGAAAACATTTAAGGTACAAAACATTATTAGGTCTCTAAGTTTGTTCCTGCAGTCAGAAAAGGTGAGTTTTAAGAGCACTCTTAAAAGGGATCACTGTCTTTGTGTCTAATTTCAATGGGAAATTCGTTCCACATCGCCGGGCCTGATATGCAACAGAACGTTGTCCATTTTATTTCGTTTTCGTGAGAATAGTGAGTACACGTTTGTCAGAAGAGGAGCAGTATATCCATGGTTTATACACATGGGTGAGGCTGGATAGGTATGATGGACTGGAGTCTGTCAGTGAAACGTAGTACAGAAAACAAATTTTGTGTTTGATTCTGTATCGAATGGATAGCCAGTGTAGGGTACAGAGCAGTGGTGAGGTGTGCTCTGATAAAGGCACTCTAAAGATGATCCGAGCAGCTTTGTTCTGAACTTTTTGAAGTTTCTGGAGTAGATATTCTGAAGAACCAGATAGAGATGAATTACAACAGCCCAATCTTGAAAGTACCAATTAACCCAAAAGTGTTTTATTGGCATCAACTGAAATATATTTGCGAATGGAGTTGATGCGTCTCAGCTCAAGATGTGCAGCCTTGCATGTGTTCATGACATGTTGGTGCAATGTGAGAGTACTGTCTAGAGTAACACCTAGGTTTCGTACTGACTGTGTGAATTTATTGTTGGTGTTGCTGATATTTATTGTCTGAGGTGAAGGATATTAACGAGAACGTCTTTGTGTTGTGATCAGAATGGCATCAGTTTTATCATCATTTATCTGCAGCGTGTTACATGTTATCCATGATTTCATAACAAAAATGCACCTCTCTACTCCATGAATGGTAGCATCAACTTCAGTTGGGTGGCTAGACTTGTATATTTGGGTGTCATCAGCGTACAATTGGTGAGACACTGGGTGATGATCTATGACGTTTGAGAGCGGCTGTGTGTTTTACATGCTGGAGACGGTGAAGTAATATCGTGGTCTATTGTGTCAAATGCTGCAGATAGATCAAGGAGGGTGAAGACTGTAATCTTTTCACTATCCAAAGCAGAGAGAATGTCATTAAATACTTTCAGAAGAGTAGTTTCAGAACTATGGCAAGGGCGATATGTAGACTATATTGCTAAAAAGACTGTTTGAATTCAAATAAATTAAATGCTTTAAAATACAACAAATTATATAAATGTGTTGAGAGAGTTTCTGATGTTTATCATGATGTAGCAGATATAGTCAATAGAAAGCAAAACCTGTATGTGACATATCTAATATAACATTATAAAGGTCAATCACAGGTCTACATAGATTTTATAGCCTCTTGAGCAAGACTTATTACTCTATTTAAGGCAGTCCAGAATACAATGAAGCGCTGTCCGTTACGGACCACTGCCATCTCACCTCTGTCTACGTGTGTTCGAGTCTTAAGATTCGGCAAATGTAGTTATGTGAGAAAGCTTGCCAGTAGCTTCTCATGGGTCGGTGGTTCTTTCCGGGTTTTTTCCGGGTTCTTCCTCCACCAGTAATACTGGCCGCCATGTATAGCCTATATTGTGCTGAAAAATGGAGTTAAACAATAAAAACAAAACAAAACAAAACCAGAATACAATGCACAACTGAATCAAATGAAGGTTATACATTCTATAGATATATGTATAAATTTCTTACAATAAGCAAGGAAAAGCAGTTCGATTAGATCATTTAGTTGCATTATACTCGAAAAATATGCTTTTCTGTCGCCGTATAAAGAATCCGAGTAATCGTTTTCACGGCAGTATCTCACATATGCATCCTAGCATGGATATTTATCAGAATTGTTTAATTGTTCCAGACCAGATACATGAAAATGAAAGCAATGAAATAGTTCATGATATTTTAGATATAAATTATTCACTGAAGAGGAAATTCATCTGGTCTGAGAAACCCGAAGCATGTTAAAACTAAGGTGTATATACTATATGTAGTTATATTTGTGGGCAATATAATTTCATTAATATTAACAACATTATTTAATAAAATATTCGATATTTGATATTATTTAAACTATTGGTCAACCGAAATCACTAGACCAACTCTGACGAAAAGCTATGCAAAGGAGCACACAACAATAGAGGCATTAAATTACTAACTATATTAAAGAAAGTACTTACATCAATTGTTAAAAAATATGATACATGAATGAGTGGCTGAAATTGAATGACTTGATGAAGAAAAAGCCAATTAAGAGAAGGTTATTTTGAAGTTGATAATATGCTTATATTGAAATATACATTTCTTACAATATTAAGTTTTTAAAAAATGAATGGATATGTTAGGCAAAACCTTATAATGAGATTAATTCAAAGGAAAAGCCGCGTTTCTATAGTTCATTGAGAATATAAATCACTTGTCGAAGTTATTTAGAATTGTTAGGAGTTAGAGATTGTTGTTACATCATAACTATGATTGGAGTGCGTAATTTGTTTTAAAAATATCCAGTTCACGTTTGATGTAAATGAGGATCAGAAGCTGCCGTTTTTTTTTCGATACTTATTTTTATATTTTATATGATAGAAGAACACAAGTTACGATTTAATATAAAGTTACCAACACAGATCAGTATTTGAACTTCAATTCCAGCCACTATCTTGAAAATGAAAGATCAATCGTGACAACACTGTCCCATCTGATGAACAGCATCGTTTGCACTGAGGAGAACCGTGTGACCGATGTCAACCACATTATGAAAACCGTAAGGGCCAATTATTGCAAAAACACGTGTTTCCGGAAAAAAAGAACAAGTGAATAACAGATGAAAGAAAAAAAACGTGTAACGGTTCACTTACCATAGATTAATTGATTCCAAATAAGACTATGTAAAAAAAAAAGTTCTAAAGGATGGAGCTAATGACGTCGACAAATGTTATAACACCATCCGCTCAGTTTAAAATACATATCGATAGAAAGATATAAATACAACACTAGTTTGAATAGAAAGTGCTGAATCATATATAAGGTCCAATGTGATTTTTTTTTGCGGCAGAGACAATATCAGCGAGACGGATATCAGCCTTGAAACTAGAATTAAAGATCACATACACAAACAGAGAATCCTTGACAGCAGTTAGTGAGCATTGCAAAGAATCAGGGCATACTTTTTATTAGGATACACCTAGAGAGAATTATACGCTAAGGAGAAAAATTAGGAAAGCTCTTGAAATCATGGAGCGAGAAACCAGTGTGTAACCGTGATTCCGGATTGGAACTCCCGAAGTTGTACAGAAATCAAGTAAATCAAATGATAATTTCATTCACTAGCTTCGCAGGCAGTCACCAATCTGAACGCGTCGAATATGGGTTTACAAATGACCTTCTCAGTTTCGTCTGACCATACAGGACTCACGGTACTAATTCAGTCGCCATAACAAACCTATGCAAATACAATTAAATTAAAAATTCCGTAACTTTAAACTTCTGAGCGATCAAAATTAAACTTACATTTATCAGTAAAGACACATCCTTGATGACATCATCTTTGTAGAACGAACCATATGCACTGAATTTTTCTGGATCGATCTGTGTTTGAAACGTGTGCTTTTAATACCGCCCCGAAGAGTCGGGCACTGATTTCAGTAATATGTCTTCCGAAACTAAATTCTGTATTAGGACTAAAATCAATCATTAAAACAATGTCACTGTTTTTCTATGTGGTGGTGGTGGATGTTTGCTGTGTTGTTTTGTTTTGTTTTTGTTTTTTTGGGTGGTGGTGTTTGCTTAGAGTTATTTTGCCCAGGTAGGTGGAGTTTAAGGTGTAGGGGAACATTGCATTTAGAAATAAACAACAACAACATTATCTGTGATTGGTGCATTATGTACGAGTTGTACTTTCTGTTAGGCAGGAAAAAAAAAGTTAGGCCTCTTGGCAACATGTGAGTCTATGTTAATTTATATCTAGATCATATTTTGTATTTTTTTTATGATTTTTTCGTAAATGTTTGACACATGGGTGAAACTGAATCTGTTGTAACTAGATAACTCTTGCCACTGTCTAGTTCTAGCAGAGTTTACCTCTCCTAAATGCAACGTAGTACCTGGTTTTGTCCTTGCCAAATTGACAATCTAAGATTGTTTTCTGTGACAGTGTCTGACATGCATGTTATAGTAGGGTAGAACGTATATGTATTTCACAAAACATTAGCATTTAGGTTTAAAGAAAAACATTTGGTACCGTGATACCCTATATATATAAAGGCAACCCCTTTGGAGTCGATCTCGGAATCTTTGAGTTCTGACTCGGCTTCCTGGGTTCTTCCACCATAATTTATTCTTGCCGCCATGTATGCCTATCTTGTACTGAAAAGTGGCGTTAAACTCTATAAAACAACAACAACAACAACAACAACAACAACTATACCAAAGATTAGATTGATAATGTGAAGTTGTTGTAATTCTACCACTAACAATCACGAAGGGAATTAACTCTAAGGAGTATGATAACACACCATATTTTTGTCTCCCTTGGAACAGACGTCCAGATAATTTTTTTTTTTTTTTTTTAGGTTTGTATAACACTCGTTTGACTTGTTGAATATTTTGTAAAAAGTTGTGTGCATATTGCTTGTTGTGTTAGTCTGGTTTGCAGTAAATTATTCAATTAACTTTTATTTTCAGACAAAATTGATGAAGCGCATCATATATTATAATTAAACTCTGTTATAGGTACTAATACACTAACTCATCCAATGAATATCCATCACTACATTTATTCAGCCAGTCATATGTATGTAACACTTCACTAACTCAGCCAATCAGATATATGTATCACTAAGCTAATCCAGCCAATAAGATATTTGTATCACTACATTAACTCATCCAATCAGCTATTATTACATCCTAGTGTAGTCCCGAAGAAAATCATTTTTATTTTAGTCTCAAACTTCTACTTCACACTTACTTACCAGTGAAGAATGTTACTTGCATTAAAAAGTAGCATCTAGACATGAATAGGAAATAAAATATTTGGTGTGTTCATCTTTTTTAGCCCATGATGACGATCTAAGATAGTTCGGTCATTTGCGGTAAACATTCCAGTCATCTTATTCAAACGCAATTGTGTCTAGAATATTCAACATGACTTACACTGATTTGACAAAACCTATTATGTGCCAAATTTAGGATCATCTCAATAATATGATATTACCTATAATACAACTTTCCTAAAACAATGAAGTTTATGTATCTATTTAGAGCGAGGTCCAACTGAAATTCATTCTCTGGAGTATAAAACAGATTATAAAAAAAATAAGATACAAGTTTGTGTCATAAATACAGGGCCGGCGCTTCCGCTAGGCGAACTAGACAATCGCCTAGGGCGCTGGGCTAAGGGTTTATTTCATGATGGGCGGGTGGGGGAAGGCATTAGTGGAAGGGGGTCGCTAGAAATCTGATCTCGCCTTGGGCACCAAAATGCCTTGCACCAGCGCTGCATAAATACGTAAATATTTTGCTGATAATGTAACCCATCCAAAATATTGGTGCAATACAATTAGTATGCAAGTTCAATCAAAATATGTTAAGATAGATTGATGCAAGTGTGTTGATAAATTCAACCAATAAAATGAAAAATCACGTACTTAGCGCGAGTGGATCACGTTGTCAATCACATTCAACATATATCTTGGCTATAAAAAGCTTAATTAACAGCGTCATCAAAGTCATCTAAATTAGTATGGTAAACAAAACTTAGTGACTGATATTCAAGATGAACTCCTAAATATGAATGTATCTCACCCATATTTCAATACTAAAAAGAAATATGCCGTCTCCAAAGTTGAAATAAACTCAGCTAGTTATGTGTATATGACTCATCCCAGATGCTGATGATATAAGCACATATTTCAGGTTTGATCAAAATCGAATCAGAAATATGGATGCAAGTCTCAACCAGATGACGTCATTAGTATGCTTAGATCACGCTCAAATTTGGTATTGCTCGAGATCTTGATGATAATAACCTTTATCCCAAACCTAATTCAAATCGGATCAGAAGAATAGCACCCAGAGTGGTAACAAAGAACAGTTGACATAAGGACGAAATATCCAGGACCACACAATATGTCACCTAACCTTGTGTTGTTGTTGTTGTTGTTGTTGTAGCGTTTAACGCAATTTTTCAGCACACGATAGGCTACACCTAACCTTGTGACTAGGTGAGTTAAAAGTGGCACGTGCTGGAAATACATATTACATCAATTATTGTCTTACAGAGATGTAACAGTTCTGTTATTGCAACTTTCAGTGTTTGGAACAATGTATATGCAAATAAGTAGATTTAACTAAGTGTAACGGTGAAATATAGTTCTCCGAAAATAATAAGTACATTCTATACTCAAGGAAGAAGTACATACAAATTGCATCAAATCATATATTGCAAGTGAAACTTTACGAAAATTGTAGATCCATCCAGTCATTCTCATGAGAAGCGTATGAGTTATGTTTCTTTCCAACAGGACCATTCAGAGCGAAAGAAACTAATAGCAAGCCTTTCTATCGAATGCATCAACCAAAGCTATATATGCTGCACAAAAGATGAAATATTATCGCATTATTTCAGAACTAATTTAAATTGAAACAGGTTCATGGTGTACATCGTTTAACCTTGATTGGACCTCTAAAGTTTGTCCAAGCGATTGTTGATATATCGATTCGCGTATTGCATTTCTCTACGCTTGGCGTCAATATTTCTATATTTAAGGAGTGATAGAAGCGTATGTCGGCAGTCACTATGATCAGTTCGTTTTATAACCAAAATTAAGTGGGGAGTTGCGTGTGTCCCAGTGGTCTAAAGCGATCTTCTTTCACTGATTACTACCATCTCACATCTGTCAATGTAGGTGTGACTGTGTGTGTGTGTGTGTGTGTGTGTGTGTGTGTGTGATTTTGGATTTGTAACGTAGCTTAACAATTTTGCAGTCATATCGCTACTATCTCTGCAGAGTGGCAGTTTATAGTGATTTATAGCACTGGGGCATCATGCCGCAGACATGTAGCATAATGACCCATCCAGTCATATTATCCTGATACAAAGTCGACCAGTCCTAACACGAACCTCTTAATGCTGAGAGCCAAGCGAGGCACTTGTAAGTACCGTTTTTGTAAGTCTTTGGTATAACTTGGCCGGGGAACCCACGACCGCCCGTATCTGTGGCAGACGGCCCAATCACTAGGCCACCGGAGCGGTCTGCTAATGTAAGTACATGAGAAAGCATGCCAGTAGCTTTCCGTGTGTCGTTGCATCTTCCCGAGGTTTTCCTATGTTCTAACTCTAACAGGAATACTGTGCGCAAATAGAGCTCATCATGTGTTAAGAAACTGCGTTAAGCCGAAAAATTACCACAATTAACAAAGAGCACTTATTAGTTTTCTTTGACCAAAATATCTTGCAACCAACATCATCACTCTGCAACCAACACCATCACTCTGCAGCTATTACGTATGTTTCAGAATAATGAACTTACCAATGTAAATGTGAAACGATGAAGTCGAACACAGAAGACGTTTCCAGTAAAAGTGTCCAATAAGACGAATTTAAATAAAAACCTTAAGACAGAAAACGTAAGAAAGAAACAAAGGTACAAGCATAAACAATACCTAGAGACATAGAGATAGAAAGATATACAGATAGCTATAAAAACATAAAAATAGACTGAAACGGGAAGAGAAACGACTAAATGACAGAGTCTAACAGAAAAAGGAGAAAGTACAAAGAAATACATAATAGATCTAATTTCGTGTGAAGGGACGAAGCGCAGTAATGAAAAACATTCCTTAATGAACAACTTTTCTTTAATAAACACAATTCCTGTAATAAAATAGGATACAATGAAGGCATTAGTCAAAAAAGGATCTACTAGTGTAAAATCAAAAAAATAACCGTACTTGTGTTATGCATTGAATCGTTTTATTTGTGCAGTTTGGTTACATTTGTAAAAATGTCTAGTTTATAAAAAAAAAATATTGAAATAATAAACAACTTTTAAGTGATCAGTTTTGTAAAGTCAAATGTTCATCAATCTGCTCAGCATCATAGGAACTGTGCAAGTTCTGAAACATTAGAAAGAGTTCTGGATATAAAATCTACATTTTCACACATGAATGAATGAAGGAGTTGTCCTTGTTTGATGGCTAGATTAAACTTCAACTGAAATAAACGCATCGGACTAAACGCCACCGTAAATACCCGCTTTAATAAGACTTCGGTTTTGCAGGAATCTACGCTGAAACGACATAAATAAGCCTTTTTCATATTGATAGCCTGCTTAAGTGTTGTTAATGTTTCTATATTCATATACGATTATGAGACATTGCAGTGACTCATATCCTTTGTAGCAGTAACATTCAAGCAGTCAGTTTATTTTCTTGAAAACTATATAACATATTTGACCTTCTAAAGTGCGCTGTATTAGCAATACGTTTATTAAATTATGTAAGTTTCGCCAAAAATGATCTCTACATCAATATTATCTTACCAAAGAAAGGTGGAAATAAGTTAATACCAGAGTTGTGTGTGCTTCGAGGAGCATAATAATGAACTCTTGGAGGAAAAATGCCTATTTACGACCCGAAACGTCAGGTCATTTTCCGCTTGATTCGTGTCGCTGATGAGCTTGCATTTCTAGACATGCTCCTTTTTCTTATGAAAAACGGCTATCCCATGATCATCATTATACCTTTGAAAATAGCTGTCGTATCCTAAGCGACTCATCCGATTTTTTACACCACTTATGTACATGCACTCGAGTATATGACTGAATCTTACGGTGGCAGGTAGCGATGGTTCCACGAGCGTTCTAATGGCCTCATGAAGCTGTTGGGTATCATGCGGAACATCTCCAAACTTTACGTCCTCAAAATCTATACTTAAGGAATCCTTGAAACGAGAGATCCTAAGGACCTCTTCTGGTGACAACGAATTACCGGATGCTTTTTCTGTGGAAAAGAAAACAAGGTACGCTTATATATCATGATTTAGCATTTATGCTTGTGGCTGTGACGTAGCTTTAATGACATCTGCCTAATGTTCAATTGAGAAGCAATCGTTATATTATGAGGGAGAGGGTTAAGGCGATGGTGAACGTGTAAAGTTAATATTATATTTTACAAACTTAACTTTAGCGCTTCTCTAAATATACACCATGTCATGAATTTATACAGGTTCGTAAGTTCAATACCCACCTAAGCCAGGCCAGGTAGGCTGGTTCTGTTCTCGAGAAAGACACTTAGCTACAATTTCCTCAACACTATCTAGCCAGTAATTTTTAAAAAATATCTCTCTCTCTCTCTCTCTCTCTCTCTCTCTCTCTCTCTCTCTCTCTCTCTCTCACACACACACACACACACACACACACACACACACACACACACATATATATATATATATATATATATATATATATATATATATATATATATATATATATATATATAATTAGGTATATCTGATTTGATATATATTTGTTTAAATTCAATATTGTTTGTCAGTTTTAAAATCTTTTTAGTGTTCAATATTTGCTATTGTAACGCAAAGTTATTCACTAGAGATGATGTTTTTACAGAAAATCGGTTGTCCGAATTATTCTTTGGCAAACAAGTAATGTTGACATAGATCCTTATCTTGATTCAAGGTTAGTGGAAACCAAGTAAACAATTTTTTTTTTTAAATTTAAAAATGATTTGCTGTTGTCAAGGTCAAGATGATACTAGTGAAGAAGTAAACAACTTTTTATTCTTAAAGTAAAAAAGATTGGTTTTCGTCATGGTCATGTCAGGAGTGCTTAACGTAAACTATCACGTGACTCCTTCCCACCCCATCCACCTTAGTCATTTCGCAATTTGGGGATTTTTTCGCTAGTACTTGGGAAGTCATACTAGATCTTAGACAGGCACATTTAGAACCAACTATATCATTTTGATGAAAACCCCATATCAATATGAATTTCCATGCATACGCAATAGCAACAATACTATTTTCGATAGGGACGTTAGTTCGGCACCATTTCCATTTTGTACCAACTAGAATAAGACTTTTGGTGGCATCCTGCAAATATTATGTACCTTTGATAGACTGACAGGTGTAAGGTGAAGAATGTAGCATTTGCAACACGCACAAAGAATATAATGTTGGCATGACTCGATGCGTTTTCGTGTACTGTGGTTGAAAAGTTTGCTACATACAGTAGTCGTGTAAATTATATACGAGTTAAGCACACAGATGACCCAAATGACCCCTACATTGTTCTCGGACGATCCGCTTGAACAAGTCCTAATGTACACTAACATTAAAAGTTACTGAAATCGGAAAAAAAGTTTCAAGACAATCAATCAAAAACTGCAGGAAATGTTGCACTAACGAGCTTGTAATATATGGTATCACGGTACCAATTGTTTTTCCATAGATGGACCCTACACCTTAAGCACCGCCCACCTGGACATGCGCAATTGGTACCGTTATACCATATGCTGCATTCTGCTACAAGCCAAAGGGGGCAATAACTCTTAACAAACCAACGTGACCTGAGGGGGCAGGGTCCAGTTTTTATGTACAAATTTAATGTCGCATGCACCTGCCTAATATAAAAATTCATTAAAAATATAATACGCGAGTGAGGTCAAAAAGGTACATATTTCTGGATAGGTATTATGTAGTGCAACATAATCATATCACACACATGACCTGACAAGTCTACTGAAGTTCTTAGAATAAAATATTTATGTACCCCAACCCCTATTTTATACATGCATTTTTCACATCCGAAGGCCATTTTTGACAGCATGTGGTGCTCACAGTGCAAACGCAAGGCCTTTTCCTAGATGAAAATTTTGAAAAACATTGTCTACTAAATAGCTTGATGCAATTCATAATAGTTGTCATCCATGCCGTTTTTGAGATATTCTACTTGCCTTGAACCCACGTGTCTACTGCTATGGGAGGCTAGCTCTTCTTCCTAGCCGACTATTGGTATTTCACAATCAACATACTGCAGAGTAACTATGGAAAGTGTACATGTCTGACATCAATTTCAAGAACAACACAAGCCTGAAACACATAGTTTACAAATTTATCCATATCTTTAATTATTACACAATAGTAGCTCAAAACTCACACCATACCCTTAAGTTAAGAAATTTGCCAGGGGCCAATTTACGAAACTGGACCCTGCCACCTGAACTATTTTGGTCGATATGCATATTTTTAGGTTATATACATGATATTTGCCAAGTTTCATGGCTATCCATCAAAACACTGTAGGAACTGTTCAACGAACCAGAACTGCCGGAACAAAGGGATTTGTTGATATACACATCTTCATCTGATGACTCTGACATTTACCAAAACGTAATGGCAATCTGTCAAAATATGCAGGACTATAGTCTGTGCACACATCCCCGTT
The DNA here is from genome assembly GCA_030141615.1 of Unio pictorum. NCBI lineage: Eukaryota > Metazoa > Mollusca > Bivalvia > Unionida > Unionidae > Unio > Unio pictorum. The sequence continues at coordinate 1,790,035 of JARLTB010000210.1, read as the reverse complement.
TGTTTGTACCCCCCTGACGATTTCAGTAACGAAAGGCATAAACAAAATAAAAAATCCAGAAATCTTACTCAATTCATTCATTGATTTATAATTTTTAACCCGATTGCGATCAGGGTGTCCATAACACCTTTATCGTCTGCGCGTCTCATGCTTAGCGGAAGTTTTCATACTAACACGACACCATATTGCACACCAGAAGCGTAGCTATGATATTTTGCGCCCGGGGACGAACTATAAAATTGGCGCCCCAGCCCCCCGGGCGCCAAGGTACAGGCGCGCCAAAATGAGGCTTACAACGTTACATTATATAATATAATGTAACGTTGTAAACCTCATTTTGGCGCCCCTGTACCTTGGCGCCCGGGGACATATGTACCCCCCTGCCCCCCCCCCCCCCCCCCAGCTACGCCTCTGTTGCACACAATATGGGCAGATCTATGTTCCAGAGTGACGTCATGGCATCTATTTGGTTACTCCCAGATACTTCCCTCGATTACTCATCCGTCCCTTCGTTGAAAATGGACTTGTCCAGAAACTGGAAATTGATGTCGAGGACGGCCATTGTTGTAATGAAAATTTCCGCTAAGCATGAGACGCGCAGACGATGAAGGTGTTATGGACACCCTGGTCGCAATCGGGTTAGAAATTATAAATCAATGAATGAATTGAGTAAGATTTCTGGATTTTTTTATTTTGTTTATGCCTTTCGTTACTGAAATCGTCAGGGGGGTACAAACAAACGGGGATGTGTGCACAGACTATAGTTGTGCTAACAGAAATGCACCATACACTGCATCAAGCCGTACGCTTAAAAGAGTAATACGTCTCGAGTAAAACTGAGGGCTCATAGTGATTTGTTGACGAGTTTTGTGTTGTTGTTTTTTAATAAAATATATGATCTACTTTCACGACAATTCATCAAAGACTACGATGATAACTGCGCAAATAACATTGTGTGCCACTCGAAAGACATATTGACAGACGGATGGGCAGACAGACAAGATGATTCATATATACCCACTCTAGATAATTATGTAGAGACGTATCATTAGGATAAACGGTTTGGTAAAAAAGAAGGTCCCACTTCCTTAGCTCTTCCATTCCTCCGCATTAGTAAAATAAAGATTACTAATGTATTTAATTCCCAATCATAAATCTTTTATTTCGGCTGTCTCATTTCACACGGGTAGCAAGAATTTACAGTAAAGAAATTCACAATAACAGACGTTCACCTTTTACTGTGGAGTCTTGGTCTCTCTTTCTCCATACAAAAGTTTTCTGCGTACTAGTATTTAACCCTTTGACCTAAAATAAAAATATTATAAAAACATTGTGTTAATTCACTTTTCCACGCACTGTGAAGATAAAGCAAGTATTTATATTTCTTATTTCCTAAGTGTCTTTAACCACAGGCGACTATGGACATGTTCCAAAATATCACAAGCAAGTAATTTCGTACTGAAACATCTATGCATATACATTTATGTTCCAAAATATCACGAGCAAGCAATTTCATACTGAAACATCTATGCATATATTTCTGTTCCAAAATATCACGAGCAAGCAATTTCATACTGAAACATCTATGCATACATTTATGTTCCAAAATTTCACGAGCAAGTAAGTTCATACTGAAACATCTATGCATACATTTATGTTCCAAAATTTCACGAGCAAGCAATTTCATACTGAAACATCTATGCATATATTTCTGTGCCAAAATATCACGAGCAAGCAATTTCATACTGAAACATCTATGCATACATTTATGTTCCAAAATATCACGACAAGCAATTTCATACTGAAACATCTATGCATATATTTCTGTTCCAAAATATCACGAGCATGCAATTTCATACTGAAACATCTATGCATATATTTCTGTGCCAAAATATCACGAGCAAGCAATTTCATACTGAAACATCTATGCATACATTTATGTTCCAAAATATCACGAGCAAGCAATTTCATACTGAAACATCTATGCATACATTTATGTTCCAAAATATCACGAGCAAGCAACTTCATACTGAAACATCTATGCATACATTTATGTTCCAAAATTTCACGAGCAAGCAATTTCATACTGAAACATCTATGCATATATTTCTGTTCCAAAATATCACGAGCAAGTAATTTTATACTGAAACATCTATGCATACATTTATGTTCCAAAATTTCACGAGCAAGCAATTTCATACTGAAACATCTATGCATATATTTCTGTTCCAAAATATCACGAGCAAGTAATTTCATACTGAAACATCTATGCATACATTTATGTTCCAAAATTTCACGAGCAAGCAATTTCATACTGAAACATCTATGCATATGTTTCTGTTCCAAAATATCACGAGCAAGTAATTTTATACTGAAACATCTATGCATACATTTATGTTCCAAAATATCACGAGCAAGCAATTTCATACTGAAACATCTATGCATATATTTCTGTTCCAAAATATCACGAGCATGTAATTTTATACTGAAACATCTATGCATACATTTATGTTCCAAAATTTCACGAGCAAGCAATTTCATACTGAAACATCTATGCATACATTTATGTTCCAAAATATCACGAGCAAGCAATTTCATACTGAAACATCTATGCATACATTTATGTTCCAAAATATCACGAGCAAGCAATTTCATACTGAAACATCTATGCATACATTTATGTTCCAAAATATCACGAGCAAGCAATTTCATACTGAAACATCTATGCATATATTTCTGTTCCAAAATATCACGAGCAAGTAATTTTATATTGAAATAACTAGGTCATACTTATATTCCATACTATAACGAGCAAGCAATTTTATATTGATACAAATTTTTCGATATCTTTAAAACAATAATAGCGAAAAAACTATAACAATTTCTCGATATCTTCAAAACGATAATAGTGAGATAACTATACGTGTGCAAGAGGTTTCGAGGTGAAATGCTTTTCGCGTGGAAAGAATGAAAAAAATGTACCAACTAGCGCAACGACTTATGCTATGTACGAGTAAAAGAACGCGTACGTTACATAACTTAAGGTTATGTTGATGTGCATTTAAGGAGTCTAAAAATAGCATTACTTTAGACTCTATGGGGCACGTATACGATGGCACACAAGTGAAATATAAAAAGCAAATTTTACTGTCAAAAAATAGGCGATTTGTGTATTAATGTCGAGACAAGCATACAACTACTATATATATGTCTGTCAGGATGGATGTAAATAGGTATGTAAAATCTATGATGGATAGATGTAAGTATGTATTATAATCCATTTTTGGATGGATGTATGTATGGATAATCAACTGCCAGCTAGTGGATCCAAAAATACGATCTCCTGCATAAGTGATTAATTGAGGCAGAAGAGAACTGATAGAAAGGTTCTGGATTAAAGATTAAAGATTCCTTTTTTCAGCAATTTAGGCTACCAGACAATCAGTGTCTGATTAAGCTAGTGCGGGGCCTGTAGCTTATGCTATAAGGGGCCCTCAATTTAAAAAACAAACAACACACATATTAAAACATATACATTTTTAACTTGCATAGTTGAGTAATTTTATTTCTTTTCATTTGTTGTACAGACATATAATACGGGAAATATATTTGACATTTCAGTAATAGTATTATTTACAAGTAGATAATTGATTTCTTGAAAGCATTTAGCTCTGGGCCCTTGAAAGCGCGAGGCCCTTAAAAATGCAGGGCCCGTAACATATGCTGCCTTTGCTACTAGGATAATCCGGTCCTGCAGACAATGCTGTAATCTGATAGCTACCAAATACTGTTTGATTGGAACAACAGCAACAACAAAAATCAATAATATAACATAAGCTGAATAAAAAGATGTACGTAATCAAAAATAGTATACTTTGTTTCACTTATTTTTTTAAAGACTTGTGTAATCTTCATATCTATATGTACAAGAGTGTCGGTTTTATTGCCCTACAAGTCTCAAAATAAATTATACAGAAGTAGGAAAACGGCGTGGGGAAATCAGATAAAAGCAAAGTGTCCATACATTCCGATCTAAAAATAATATCCAGGGGACTAGAAAAATACACAATTACTCAGAAACAACACACACAAATAATCACAAGCGCACAGGTTCAGCGAAGGTATAGCAATCGATCTGCAAAGTGTCCATCCAATATTACTACTACTACATATAATAATAATAATACTAATAATAATACTCACAGTGTTATGTCCTGTGAAGAAATATTTTCGATAATGAATGCTTTGTTCACTGAATCTCCAAACAGCAGTTCGGAAAACGTTTCTCAGAATTTCCATCTCTGATGTAATGCAGACTGATTACAACACTTTTCTCTGTCGCCCAGTGAATCCTTAAGCCTTTTTAAAATCTCGGTCATCATGTGCGCATGCCAAAATAGATTTTCTGTGTACTAGATGTTGCGTACAAGGTTGGTCTGACCTTGTTCTTATAGGACTCACGGTACTAATTATTTAACGGAGTAGGAACCAGTCTAGTCAGAATTGGTTTGATAGCGAAAACAATATTTTAGTAAAAAGAATCTTTTGCGAATTTATTCTAGTTGTAACTGAAAAAATTTAGTCATTGATGGAATTTCAGTCACTGTATAGACTTGAGTTTGGAAAACTCTTTACTGAAATTAGCCCCTGACTCTTTGGTGAGAAAATGGAGGCACGTGTTTCGAAGACGTGTAGATACAGAAATGACACGGCTCATATGGTTTTCTCCACACTGAAGCTGTCATCAAGGATGTGTCTGATAAATATAGGTTTGATCATTAGCACTCAGAAATTTAAAGTTATTGATTATTTGTAATATCATGGTGTTTGCACGTTTACTATGGGGACTGAAGTATGGTTGCGAGAACTACAGCTCCGCACCAAGTGTGGATAACTCAAGCTTAATGATGAAAATGCCTAGTGTAGAATAATGAAAATGAATATACCTTTTATTGAAGGACGTCATAATACATTACATTCGATAGACTGTATATAACGACTTCAAAATGCATTACAAAATGATAGACTAAAGAATAATTTAATAACTGTATTACAATGTATCGACTTTATAAAATGACTTCAAAATGCATAACAAATTATAGACTCTATGGAATTGATAGACTCCTTGAAATAACTTGTTAATGTATTACAATTGATAGACTCCATAGAATGACTTCATATTGCATTACAATTGAGAGGCTCCATAGAATGACTTCACATTGCGCTACAGTTGAATGGCTCCTTAGAATGACTTCATATTGCACTGAAGTTGATAGGCTCCATGGAATGCCTTCAAACTGCATTGCGATTGATAGGCCCCATAGAATGGCTTCATATTGCATTAAAGTTGATAGGCTCCATAGAATGACTTCTTAATGGACTACAATTGAAAGGCTCCATATAAAGAATGACTTCACATTGCACTACAGCTGATAGGCTCCACGGAATGACTTCTTAATGGATTACAATTGATAGGCTACATATAATAACTTCATATTGCATTGCAGTTGATAGGCTTCATAGAATGACTTCTTAATTGATTACAATTGAAAGGCTTCACATTGCACAGTTGATAGGCTCCACGGAAAGACTTCTTAATGGATTACAATTGATAGGCTACATATAATAACTTCATATTGCATTGCAGTTGATAGGCTTCATAGAATGACTTCTTAATTGATTACAATTAAAATGACTTCACATTGCACTACAGTTGATAGGCTCCATAGAATGACTTCTTAATTGATTACAATTGAAAGGCTCCATATAAAGAATGACTTCACATTGTACTAAAGTTGATAGGCTTCATAGAATGACTTCTTAATGGATTACAATTGAAAGGCTCCAGATAAAGAATGACTTCACATTGAACTACAGTTGATAGGCTCAACAGAATGACTTCAAACTGCATTACAGTTGATAGGCTCCATAGAATGACTTCTTAATGGACTACAATTGAAAGGCTCCATATAAAGAATGACTTCACATTGCACTACAGTTGATAGGCTCCACGGAATGACTTCTTAATGGATTACAATTGATAGGCTACATATAATAACTTCATATTGCATTGCAGTTGATAGGCTTCATAGAATGACTTTTTAATTGATTACAATTGAAAGGCTTCACATTGCACAGTTGATAGGCTCCACGGAAAGACTTCTTAATGGATTACAATTGATAGGCTACATATAATAACTTCATATTGCATTGCAGTTGATAGGCTTCATAGAATGACTTCTTAATTGATTACAATTGAAAGGCTCCATATAAAGAATGACTTCACATTGTACTAAAGTTGATAGGCTTCATAGAATGACTTCTTAATGGATTACAATTGAAAGGCTCCAGATAAAGAATGACTTCACATTGAACTACAGTTGATAGGCTCAATAGAATGACTTCAAACTGCATTACAGTTGATAGGATCCAAAGAATGACTTCTTAATGGATTACAATTTTATAAACTCCATAGAATGACTTCATATTGCATTACAGTTGATAGGCTCAATAGAATGACTTCACATTGCACTAAAGGTGATAGGCTCCGTATAATGACTTCAAATTGCATTACAGTTGATATTCTCGATATAATGACTTCATATTGCATTACAGTTGATATTCTCGATATAATGACTTCATATTGCATTACAGTTGATATTCTCGATATAATGACTTCATATTGCATTGCAAGTGATCAACTTTATTATTGATTATATTAGATTATAATGAGTGAAATAACTTCTTTGGATCGAAATATTATACAATGAAATACATATTAAGAAAAGAAAAATAAACAGTGTGTATTTTCATTTTTGTTTCAGTATGACCTTTTGCAGGATGACCTCACCTGTGCATTTGTACACAAAATCCGTAAGTTTGTAGATTTTTATATAGTGCTGATAGCACGTCCGAAAGTGCAAATGACTGTCCTCACATGCCGATGATACTCTACCATGTAAATCGCAATATTTATATACATGTAAATTTCAATGGAATGAAAAAACATGTCATTCTTTTGGGCAAGTAAACCCACATCGACCCAATAAGCACTAAAAGACATAACATTGATAAGCAAGAAAACCGTGTCTAGTCTATATGCCCAGAAAATCATATATATCAAATAACCACGAAATCCCATACTAACCCAAAAGAAACGCAACTCATATTGACCAATAAGTAGAAAATCCCGTGTTGACCTGCTCAGCATGGAACCACATGTCAACCCTATAGGCACCGATGTTGACCTTAAATGTTGTAATGAAAACTAGTTTTAACCCGATGTTGACTCAATGATCATTCGATTGTCTATGTAACACTTATATGATCAAGCTGGATAAAGCTCCAACACTTGAAAGCTGTATGTTAAAGTCCCAATCCCACCGTTACGTGCATAAAGATGTATATGACAAAATCAACTGAATAATACTGAATTTTGAAAGATATTAGTCCTAAATATCGTTGGGTTCCATTAAAAATCGACGTGGTGTCACATTATGAGTCATGTAAGTGAAAATTAAAGAGAAACAGTGTTGTGAATTAAATCCCAAATAAATACTAAATGCTCGTGGACGTTTTCTAATAAAACATTATTTAGGGAATATTAGGAAATCAGATCATTCAGACACATTCTGGAATACACCATTCTCGTACATAAGAGCTTTCAATACTTTGCCGGTTATTAACGTGATTCTTCATCGAATTTCTTCATGTCGAACACACCCGCGAGAAGTTCAATATTCTGCCAGGTGGACCTCAAGAATGCATAATAAATATATGAGTTGTTCGGGAGCAGACCGCCCAAGAGTTGTGATCAGATAATAGTTTAACTGTAATAAACTCGCAGGGACGCTAGTGGGATCTCATTTGTGCGTTATTACTTAGCTGTAACAGGTGTAGAAAAGTCGCACTGAATTCTTGTTTCGTTGGACGAGGTTGTAAACATCGAGGTAATGCCTTGGCTTATATTTACAGCAATCTGTTGCATCACAGCTTAGATTTCGTGTAACACACACAGCGTATCAAATCGCTTCAGAACTCATCATCGATGTATGAACTTCATTCGTCGTATACAGCATTGATATCATTAACAAAGTCATACATCAGCATACGATATGTATTTCTATCCACGCTGTCATTGGTGAGCAGTCGGTGACAAATCGGTGTATCTTCATTAACAATTTAATGTGCTTTGTTGCCTGCGTGAACCGATCGATCCTAGGACTGTTTCAAATCGATGCGCGAGGTGGTTAGGGTCTCAGACAGTCCACAAAGACTTTATCATTGTTTTGGTTATTGCATTTGCTGCCTTTTTATTCGTTCGTCTATCTGTTTGTATTGTTTTCGAAGTAAATACACGTCTATCTAGTTCTAAGCCAATGAGGGTGGAGTTGATATACGTGTTGGATGTTGCTGGTACTACCAATTTTGTTCCTCTTCATCCGGTGAGGGTGCAGCAGTTCTTCGTTTCCTCTGTGGTTGGAGGTGTGGATGGAGGTGCAGGTAATACACGCCTTTGTCGACTTCGTTGTTACTCCAGCCACTTCTTTTGTTCTTCATCAGAGGTAGTTGAAAAATGGTCATTTTCACGTTCAAATGGGGTCGGTATATCTCTTGGTGGTAGTTGTCTGTTCTCATAATAACGTTGTCGTTTAGTTTCAAAATATGGTAGAAATTACCCAAAAGGCAATTTGGTTTGGGCTGGCTTTTTCTGTTTTTTCCTTCTTCTGTTAGACAGTTTACTTGATTGGGGGTGGGGGTGGGGTCGGCTTTCAGTTTCGCTGGTGGAGGAACAGGAAACTCTTCGCTTTGGGGCAAAGGTGCTAAACGTTTTATTAATGTTTCCTTTTGTTTAGTAGTTGTTGTTTTTTCTGTAAATATTCGTCTTGTTGTCTTGGCATTTTCCAGTTTGAGGTGTTACAGTATTACATGTTCTCCCCACAAAGTTTCATCTTCTTGGCTCTTTTCGCTCAAAAATGCATTAAGCGTTTGTACAAAATGACTCCATCGAGTACTGGTACATTGTTTTTTCCTCTAAAATCGCTAAATACAATTTTAGACCATTGAACGTCCATGTGTTTGATCATATGTCTTTGATTGCATCTTTAGCATGTGCTCTTTTTTTAATGTCGATCATCTGGCGAGTTTTTTCCTTAAACTACTTACTGAATCGGTGTTTGCATCTGAGATTTGTATTTGGGTGGTGCGTGTAGTATCAATTCAACTGCTTCTTTAGTGTCTTCATTTGGACCACAGGTGTCTTTTGCAAGTGCACCAACGGCTTTTCCAATGTCATCAAGCATTCTGTGACTTCCTCAATCAACTGTGAAAATCGGGTTATCGCTTTTTCAGTTTCTTTTGTTGCTCTTTTAATACCTTTGGTACGCTTAGCTATTTTACCAATTGAACCTGGTTCTAGCGCTGATATATTTCCAACTGTTGCCAGCGTTGTCTTTTTATCATCCTGGTCAAGCTCTGCAATTTCTTGTGTTGGGTTAATCAACGATGCAAAACCCACGATGATGTATTCTCGTTCAGCGTGTCGTGGCTGTAACATGACTTTTACTTTTTTGTAGCCTTCGATAACATAACGACTCAATCTTTACTGTTCATGACAGCTTTACAGCGTCTTTTATGAAAGTAAACTTCTATGACATCCCATGCAGACATTTTATATTATTGCTATTTCTTGTTAAATTGTTGTGTGAGACGTATTCCTGTCCGAACTGGAAGTTCCGGTCACGTTAATAGTGAGAAAATTATATGGGTTGGAGGTGATCAACGCAAACATGTCATGAAATTCATCCCACAAATGGTGGCACACCAAGTCCAATGAATATTTCCAAGTAAGACACTGTACGTCAATATCACAAATATCAGCGGTTGTTTCGGATTACTTTACGCACATGTGCGTATCGTTGAGTCAAATAAATCACGACAGTGTTTTTATGCCTACCTCGTGAAAATATTTGTGCGGGATATACCTGGTGTTCAAGCATGATATTGTCATATACTGCAAGGTTGTTTTCGTTTGCATCCAAATCTGAAGTACATGGCATGGTAACGTGACACAAAAGAGTACGAGATACAAATCCCACAATATGCTTTATTGTTTTAAATATCTGAGCTTATGAGCGTTTTTAGTCTTGAATTAAGTAAGTGAATAAATTTACTACTGATATTTTCTGTGATAATATACGCAAAGTACAGAAGAAGAAATCGTGACATTATTACGTGTGGATTTGGTAAGACAACTGCTATTGATGTCTGTTACACGTATTGGTAGCCAAGAACATTTAAAGAAAATGTGCTTGTATCGAGTGAATAACGGATATATTCCACCTCATGGGTGTATGTATGTATGTATGTATGTATGTATGTATGTATGTATGTATGTATGTATGTATGTATGTATGTATGTATGTATGTATGTATGTATGTATGTATGTATGTATGTATGCATGTATGTATGTATTGTTACGTGCTTAGGCTCGAATAAGCAGCAACACAGAAAGAGTGAAAACTAACAAGCTTGTATAAATTGAACAATGAATTTATTAAGTACAATTATTTTCATAAAATAAATAAACTTACAGTTTTAGAGAATCAAATCCAACATTAATCCAATATAGAATTCACAAAAATAATCCACTAATGGAACTGTAAGAGTCCTGATAAATAAATGTTCTAATAGTTCCAGGTTCGAATCTTGACGATGTAATCCAAAATGGCTGACAATGTCACGTGATGCAGTTCTTGTTTAATTTATCATCCAAATGAATTATGAGCACATGTTTTCTCCTCCAAATAGATAATAAATCCTCTTTCTTCAATGAATTGACACAAAGTCCAAAACAAGAATAATAAAAATTATAACTCAAACATGAATACACAACTGTTCATTTTAAAGCCCTAAATTCTACTGAATTGTTTTATCCAAAACAACAGTCTATATAACTGTTTTTTAAGTAAACAAGTGATCACGTGATTTTCTAGAAATTGATAGAGGTTCATGGAAGGTCACAGAAAGAGACTGCCTTCACTAAAACTCACGTACTCTAGATATTTACTACCCCCAATAACTAAAAATAAAAATGTTGTCCTTGAAATTAGCCAATAGTTTTAAAGACCTGTTTATCAATCTGAAGCAAGGTCAGATATTGAGGTAACCAAGCCAAGGTCAGCCTGTTTACAACTGGAATCTAAGTCAGCCTGAACTTTCTAGAAAAAATCTCCCAATCAATTCATTTTAAGGCAAAATGACAAATTTGGATTTAACATTTAAAAAAAAATTAAATCCAATAGCCGTAACACCTTCCCCCATAAAATAAAAAGAAAGGTTTATATGATAAAACTTTCTTTTTATCACAAACCAATTTACATCTGAAATTAAAAGAACTAGTATAATTTACACAGTATAATGAATTGTTATACACAGGAAAAACGTCTGCAATTATATTATCAAGAAATAGCCTCAACTTTTTAACTTGTCCATGTCCCACAAAATGTCCTAGGAAAGGCACACTAGCAAAGCAGAACTCACTTTTAGACAAATTAATTGTCAAACATACATTAGTGAGTTTGTCAAAGAATTGTCGAAGTGTTGCTAGATGTTCTCTCCAGGTGTCGCTGTAGATGATGACATCACAATTTTCTAGACCAGAGATGATCATTTTTATGAGACGTTGAAATGGACTTTCTTTATATTGGTAGAGTCCATTTGGAGTCACAATGTTGAGTTTTCCTTTGCTCTCTCCGTAGTGGAATCTGCCAAAATCCTTTCAGAAGGTCAAATTTTGGTGACATACTTGGCATTCCCAATTTTATCAATACAATTGTCAATTCTTGTTAATGGGAATGAATCTGTTTTTGTCACTCTGTTCACCTTCCTTTAATCAGTGCACATACGGAAAGTTTTATCTGGTTTTGAAACAAGTATGCATGGTGAACTCCAATCACTTTTACTGGGCTTGATAAAATCATTCTCCAACAAAATATTAATTTCCTTTTTCAAGTATTCCTTTTTTGAGTGGACTCATCCTGCATGGATGCTGTTTGGAATTTTCAATTTCAACGTGATGAAAAAATTTTGTTTGTCCTTGTAAAAATATCTGGACATAAGTGCTGATATAATAATAATAACTTTCAGTTCATTTCTTTCTTGCACTTGCAAATGTGCAAGTTTCTGGTCTAGAATTTTTTCATAATTTCTGAATTCCAACAATTCGTCGCTCCAATATCAGTCGAATCCTGATGATATTCCTTCACTAAGTGGGACTGGTACAACTAAATTAATTACATATTTTAACATGGCTATCTCTTTCAAAATACTGGTACTCCTATAATTTATTTATATCCCAGGAGCACTAATACTATAATTTAACTAATTCATTTTCTTCTTAACTCTGTAAGGGTTCGTAATATCTAATTTGAAGTAAAGTAAGAAGAATGAACAAGAGTAACACAACTCCATTATCAGACTCAAAAGTTCTCTCCCTTGTATTTCTTTCAAACCATAGTTTCATTATAAACTTTAAATGCTTACTTGACTTGGTCTTAGGTAAGGGATCTACACAATCTACCATAATTCTACTAAATGATTCGTCAAAGGCAGGAATAGGTTGCAGATGAGCCTTAGATATCTTCTGATTGAGTTTTCCTACCTTTGACAAGTATGACAAGATCTACAGTATTTGGCAACATCAATTTTGATTTTTGGCCAATAGAAGTGAGTCAAGATCCTGTGATACATTTTATTAATCCCTAAATGACCAGCCAAAGGAGTTGCATGGGCCAGATTAAGTATTTCCTGTCTCTAAGGTTTTGGAACTACTATTTGATAGTTCACTGACCATTCATCACCAACAGGTACCTCGGAAGGTCTCCATTTTCTCATAAGAATTCCATTTTTAATGACATAACAGACAGGAACTTCAGTGACTTCATTCTCATTTATGACCCATTGAAACAAATAGGAGATCTCAGGATCTTTTTCCTGTTCGACGACAAGTGACTGTCGTTTATCACCCTGATTAAGAGAATGAGTTGTTAAAAGAGGATCACTATGATCAATACTTTCTGATTGATCTAAATTAAGAGTAAAAGTGACCTCATCAGCAACCTGACCTATACAAGCGTCAGTTGAAGGAATACTGGCTTTTTCAACATAAGCCTGACCCACGCATATGTCAGATAAGGGAATACTGCCCTCAATAACATAAACCTGACCCATGCATGTGTCAACAAAGGGAATACTGCCCTTTTCAACTTCATTCTCAAGAGCTTCTTTACCATAGCTCTAGTAACTGTACAAGCTTGAAATATATCAGGGATTTCTTTTTCAATTGGATCAACTTTCTGATCCAGATTAGGCTTGTCAGTTACAGGTGGATTAACCACAACCTTGTCCCCAGCTAAGTCGTTACTTAGCAATAAATCTATTCCCTCAACAGGTAAAACCGAGACCGTTCCGATTGTCACAGGTCCTGATACTAAGTCTGATGACAAATTTACTCAATGGAGAGGAACATTAACAACGCCGCACTCTACTCCCTTAATAAGAACACTTTCATTAGAAGAAGACTTCTCAGAAAAAGGCAAAGTACCTGATAATAAAAGACTCTGAGAAGCTCCTGTGTCCCTTAAAATTTTAATAGGGGTGGGATTGGCTGAATCACCCAAGAGTGATATAGAACCCTTCGATATGAATGGTTCATAATTCTCCATATCAAAATCAGACTGGGATTTATTAGACCCAACAAACGTATTGCTTTCAATACATGACTGTGACCTTGACCTCTTATAAATAAGAGCATTTGGAACAGGCCTGTCTTGATTCTGATGCCTATTTTTCAATTTGTAGCAATCAGAAATAACGTGTCCTTTTTTCTTGCAAAAGTTACACGTCGGAAGAGACAAGGATCCAGAATCAAACTTCTCTGAAGTCTGATTTTTGAAAGTTGTGTTAGTTTGAGTTTTAGAAGGGCTTGAATTAGGCGGAAATACTTTTCTGCCATTAAATTGTTGAGTAGAAGTCTTGTTAACAAAAGGAACTTTATGTGTCAAAGAATATTCGTCAGCAGCTCGAGCAGCATTTTCCAAGGTTTCAATCTGATGCTCCTCAAGATAAGTTTTAACATCACTATGGACACAGTTTTTGAACTCTTCAATTAATATAATTTGCTTGAGATTTTAATAATCTTGCTCAACTTTCTTGGCTAAACACCATCTATCAAACAACTGCTCTTTTTGTCTAGCAAATTCGACATGAGTTTGTCCAGCTTCTTTTCTGTAATTTCTAAATTTGTGTCGATAAGCTTCAGGAACTAACTCATAACCTCTTAAAATGCATTCTTTAACTACGTCATAATCACCACTTTGCTGAACAGACAGTGAAGTGTAAATCTCACTAGCCTTACCAGTAATTATACATTGTAGTAACTGAGTCCAATTCTCTCTTGGCCACTTTAAATTTTCTGCAACTTTTTCAAAAAGAATAAAATATTTGTCTATTTCTTTTTCTTTGAAAGGGGACACTAATCTAATATTCCTTGCTAAATCAAAATTTTGATTTGGCGTATGATGGTGATTCTCACTTGCCAGCTCTAATTCTTTCATTTTACACTGATATTCCCTTTTTCCTTCTCTCTCTCTCTCTCTCTCTCTCTCTCTCTCTCTCTCTCTCTCTCTCTCTCTCTCTCTCTCTCTCTCTCTCTCGTTCAATTTGTTTTTCTTGCAACCTTTCCTGTCTCTCTCTCTCTCTCCTCTTTTTTAAATTGTAATTGCTTTTATTTCTCCCTTTCCTGAAATTCCAGTTTTTTAAACTCTAATTCAGATTGTAATTGTCTTTCTTTCTCCCTTTCTTCTTTTTCATATTGTAATTGTTTCTCTTTCTCCTCTCTCTCTCTATCAATCCGCATCTGCTCTTTTTGTGATTCAATTTGCTTGTCTTTCTCCCTTTCCTGTCTCTCTTTCTCCTTTTCCTGAAATTCCAGTTTTTTTTAACTCTAATTCACTCTCTCTCTGAAATTCCAGCTTCTTTAACTCTAATTCCATCTTGAATTTTAATTCTAATTCCTTCAGTTTAATGTCAGAGTCTGGTGTAGACTTGCTGACTGGAATCAAAGCACTTTGTTCCAAAACATCTTGTTCTACCAAATACTGGACCAAAATCTTTTTGATATCTTGTTTCGTTAAAGAAGCCTTGACTTCAGAAAGATCGTATTTTCTGGCAAGTTGAACCAACTCGTCTTTTTTGAAAAGATCTAATTGCTCCTGGGTAGGATTAGAAAGAAATATTTCTACCTTAGATGTCATTTTGATACAAGCGTGTCAGTCTCACTAAAGATTTAAAATTTTCAAAAACTAGGGGAAATTCAAATTTAAATTCAAATTTATCTCAACTCTCAATCCGGACGATAGCCACCAATTCTATGTTACGTGCTTAGGCTCGAATAAGCAGCAACACAGAAAGAGTGAAAACTAACAAGCTTGTATAAATTGAACAATGAATTTATTAAGTACAATTATTTTCATAAAATAAATAAACTTACAGTTTTAGAGAATCAAATCCAACATTAATCCAATATAGAATTCACAAAAATAATCCACAAATGGAATTGTAAGAGTCCTGATAAATAAATGTTCTAATAGTTCCAGGTTCGAATCTTGACGATGTAATCCAAAATGGCTGACAATGTCACGTGATGCAGTTCTTGTTTAATTTATCATCCAAATGAATTATGAGCACATGTTTTCTCCTCCAAATAGATAATAAATCCTCTTTCTTCAATGAATTGACACAAAGTCCAAAACAAGAGTAATAAAAATTATAACTCAAACATGAATACACAACTGTTCATTTTAAAGCCCAAAATTCTACTGAATTGTTCTATCCAAAACAACAGTCTATATAACTGTTTTTTTAAGTAAACAAGTGATCATGTGATTTTCTAGAAATTGATAGAGGTTCATGGAAGGTCACAGAAAGAGACTGCCTTCACTAAAACTCACGTACTCTAGATATTTACTACCCCCAATAACTAAAAATAAAAATGTTGTCCTTGAAATTAGCCAATAGTTTTAAAGACCTGTTTATCAATCTGAAGCAAGGTCAGATGTTGAGGTAACCAAGCCAAGGTCAGCCTGTTTACAACTGGAATCTAAAAGTCAGCCTGAACTTTCTAGAAAAATCTCCCAATCAATTCATTTTAAAGGCAAAAGGACAAATTTGGATTTAACATTTTTAAAAAAAAATTAAATCCAATAGCCGTAACAGTATGTATGTATGTATGTATGTATGTATGTATGTATGTATGTATGTATGTATGTATGTATGTATGTATGTATGTATGTATGGATGGATGGATGGATGGATGGATGGATGGATGGATGGATGGATGTGGAGTGCAGCCAGCCCAAATGCTTTGAGTATATATCGATCCATTCTCAAGCACACAAATTTACATAGCTACAAAGGATGACTATACAGACGATGTTTGAGGAAAAAACAAAGTTATGTACAGGTCCTTCTTGATGTATGAATCTGAATATTTACAGCAGCGATAACATTTTCTGATGTTATGTTCTACTTGTATTTTGGCTATACGTTTATGCAGCCAATATAATGTATATTGTATAAAGAACTCGACTAAGTTTAAACAACAAATATAATACATGCAATTATAATATATAATGATATTATTGCAATGTGGTAGTGAATATACGAAAACAAATCATTCGGTTTCAGTTGTCTGCGTCTATTGCTCATCTAGACATTGTGACGTATTTAAGTTAATATAACATAAATACAATTACGGATTTGAGAGTATTTTAATAAGGATCATTTGTTGCATGTGATAGCTTTAATAGCATGCCCGAGAAGTAAGCACTTAGTTGTAGTTAGAACATCCTCGACCTTTTCTGAAGTGAAAGAATCAGACTTTTTTAATCATTTACATTTTCTTTTCTTAAATGGAACAAATAGCAAAAGAGGACTGATTTAACATCATGCAAAAACGTATATTAGTTTATAAAATATATGATTTTTTCACGATGAAAGTACTTGAATACGTTCTAATCAGACGTCATTGAGCATTAAGATTTTATCACCTTGAAACCAAGGAAGTCTTTGTGCCGTCCATTCTACCCTTCTCTTACATTCCTCACCCTCTTTGACTTGTCTGCATTAGACCATGATATATTACTTCAACGTCTCCAGCATGTATTTGATATTCATGATACAGCCTTACTGTTGAAGTCGTTCTTGGTGAACATTACACAAATTGTGTCCGTAAATGGAATACACTCCAGCCTAGTTGATCTATGTTGTGGTATTCCACAGGGATCTGTTCTTGGAACTGTTCTCTTTATTCTGTATACTCAACTACTCTCAAGTGTCCTATATTATTATCCAGTATCTCACCACTTGTACTCTGATGACAGCCAAATACACAAATATAGCCACCCAACTGAAGTTGATGATTTCACCCAAGGTGTAGAGAGGTGCATTTCTGATGTGAAATCATGGATGACATGTAACAAGCTGCAGATGAATGATGATAAAACGAAAGCCATTCTGATCACAACACAAAGACTTTCTCATTCACATCCTTTACCTCAAACAATAAATATTAGTAACACCATCATGTCATGAACATATGCAAGGCTGCCTATGTTGAGCTGAGACGGATCAGCTCCATTCGTAAATATCTTTCAGTTGATGCCACTAAAACAATTATGTGTTCATTAGCATGTTCAAGACTGGACTATTGTAAATCAGTTATGCCTGGTTCGTCTCAATATTTAGTCCAGAAACTTCACAAAGTTCAAAACACAGATGCTCGGATCGTCCTTAGAGCACCACGATCAGAGCACACCTCCTCGCTGCTCTATACCATACACTGGCTATCCATTCGATCCAAAATCAAATACAAAGTGTGTTCTCTGTGCTACATTTCATTGACACACTCCACTCCAACATACCTATTTGGTTTTATCCATGTGTACTCACCAGCAGAATACTTACGATCCTCTTCTGACAATCGTATACTCATTTTTCCCACTATGAAATAAAGAAGTCATATGGACAACGTTCTTTTGAATACCGGGGCTCAGCAACGTGGAATGAATTGCCCACTGAACTTGTCATGACACAGTGATCCCTTTCAAGAGTGCTATTAAAACGAAACCTACTTCGACCGCAAGAACAAATTTAAAGACCTAATTGTTTTTCCTGCCTTAAATAATTTCAGCGTGTTTTGTGTTTTTTAATTTCATGGTTGATTTTTGTAATCATATGATTATATATGTTTTTATGTTATAGGTGTTTTCCAATGTTGAAAATCTCTTAGAGCATCTAGAGATTAGGTGCTATACAAAGTCCCCATTGCTATTATTATTATTATTATCATTATTATTATTATTATTATTATTATTATTATTATTATTATTTCGTATTGTCATTGCCATTTTCAATATGGGTTGTGTCATGTTGATTTCTGTGCCATCCAACAGAATTAACATTATAACTGATATCTCCGCCTTCAATGAATCTATTTTTGCTATTATAGTCACAAAAGAAAACCAATATTGTCGAACTCGATTGGGAGGTCACGTGGTAATTTAGGGCAAGGTACTACAGCAGGTAGGCTTTACGCAGTGTCTGAATGGAAAGTATTGTAATCAACGTAAATGCAGGAATTTTATATACGTCTAGAATCTAGAAGTGGTACATACAGCGATTTATGGATCAATTTGTCCTTTAAGGAAACATTTTTCCGAGGGAGAGGGGACTCATCAGTCCTAAGACGGAATCCGAAAAAGTAAGAAAGAGGAGAAAATGAAGACAGAGATCCGAAAGGGTGAAGTGACGAGTTGAGAGCAAAATCTAGGAAGTCCAAGAAGGAGGAGGCTGTCGGAAGGCACGATGAAATAGGAACGTTGGGACACAGTAGAGGGGAAGGAGACGCAATCAGTCGTGGACATTACGCTCTTTTCACCACGGGTTACGATGATGTAACATTCAAATTAGACACTGATATTAAATCCTTTTGATACCATTTAAGATGAATTGATATTACCACAATTTATTTGTTTCATTAAATTTGCTGCTTATCTTGTCTAAGGAGGCTCGCATTGCATTAATTCTTCCCAATATTATTGCCCAGTTCTCTGTTGATAATCCATCTTTCACTCACACCGGGTCATAATATCGAGGGAGGTCATTCCCTAGATAACGTAGCTAAATCCAGTTAACTACCCCTCTAACTACTAAGAGGGAGATCCCACTTTACAATTATGAATATAGTTTCGTACAAATTATTCTACTGAACAGTCAAGTGAGCATTATAATTATACACGATCTATCTCTAGATGAATGTGTGTGTGTGTGTGTGTGTGTGTGTGTGTGTGTGTGTGTGTGATAAGGATTTTGAATATAACTTTAAACAAATTTTATTCATATCGCTACGATGTCAGCATTGTGGCAGTTTATAGTGATGTTTAGCCCTGGGGCATCATGCCGCATGTCACCCAGTCATATTATCCTGACACCAAGCCGACCAACCCTAACACAAATATTATATTGCTGAGCGCCTAGTGAGGCAACTGTTAGTACCATTTTATTAAGTCTTTGGTATGACACGGCCAAGGTTCGAACCCACGAGCTTCCGCATCCGAGGTGGACGCTCGAGCCCTAGATTTTGTTTTTGTTTGTTTTTTATGGTTTAACGCCATTTTTTTCAGCACAATATGGGCTATACATGGCGGCCAGTATTAATGGTGGAGGAAGAACCCGGACAACCCCGGGAAAGAACCACCCACCCACGAGAAGCTACTGGCAAGCTTTCTCACATAACTACATTTGCCGAATCTTAGACTCGAACACACGCAGACAGAGGTGAGATGGCAGTGGTCTGTAACGGACAGCGCTTTAGACCACTCGGCCACTCGGAGCCCCTCCCCTAAATTTTGAGTGTGGTATATTTAAATGCTATTGGTAATGCACAATTTGTACAGGTGGGTTGGAAATGGTGCACTGATTACGCAGAAATGGCTAAATATTTTGGTAATAGTGATGTCCTATTTTTCAGTTAAGTATTATGCACCATTTGCTGGCGAGTGTGCGACAGAAAAACGTATCATACAAATATTCCATACCTTTATGCCAACAAAGTTTGATGCAATGAACAGCAGTATGGACTCTGTATGCAGTGAACATTAAATACCACTGAAACTAATGAATAATCCATTTAGTGGCAACCAGATGTGAATTTTGTATGAGAACTTTAACATGAGCTGTTTTTCTATATATAATGTTTCCAAAAAATGTGGAGTTGTCTTACCTGAAGGTTAGGTGTGATGGTGTTTGTGTTTGTGTATGTGTGAGTGATATGATAATGCAATGGTGCCTCGGTCATCGTAGGAGGCGATCGACCAGAGTGTTATTGCCCGGATCGAGAAAATAATAACATAAAATATGACATTAATGGATAGAATAACAGGAATCTGAGCAGAAATATAGAATAAAACAACACTAGTCCCAGTTTGTAAAATATCAAATGATTTAATCAATTACATAAATGGTATATGAATGGTACACTTTCTCTTAGAAATAAAATTATGCGAAATGCAACTAGCTGTTCTGTGATCTTGATAAAACAAATTTCATCATAGTATCGAGTGAGTGATCAAACTCTAATTACAGGCAAATCGGCATGACCTGGCTGCTTCTGGCCCTTTCCAAATCGCAGTTGTTGATAGGTCTGTATGGTTCTCTCTCTCTCTCTCTCTCTCTCTCTCTCTCTCTCTCTCTCTCTCTCTCTCTCTCTCTCTCTCTCTCTCTCTCTCCATCCATCAACCGTAACGTGGCTGTCTGCTGTATTACGTAGCACAAATGGAGCTAGTGTTCTTTCAAATAAATAAAACGCGGCCTAAGTTAAATATTTATCAGGTTTTACCTTTCTGGCATCGAACAATATTCCCACTCTTGTTATGTCAGATATCGTCTCTTCGTAACTCAACAGACTAAGGTTATGGCCAGTTCACACTTGATATTAATACAATATTCATATTAAAATTAAACTATGACATTAAATTAATGTCTTTTTCTTAGTTGCTACTCGCATTCTGAACTAAAACCATGACATAACTAGACCTCGCAGAGAAACTATTACATCCCATTATGTTCTGTAAAGTACTAGCCGAACTAGGTCGCTCAATACATACAGATTTTCCTCGTTCACGAAAATTCACAACTTAGTTGCACAAATAAATTAATGCACTTCACGTCTTGGCTCAAAAATATTACTTACTATTTACCAATCCATTGACATATTTTCAAACGCAGAATTTTTTTTAACATATATGATACATATAATGTAAGACAGGTCAGTTCGTATCAGAGTCGTGTATGAATTTCCTACAATGCATTATTTATATCAATAGTCCCTAAATCCGAACATATTCATACCAATGAAATATCGTATGACATTCTTACAATAAATTAATCGTATAACAATCAAGACACTAAATGCGCGATTACTTCTTAACTCAAGGATAACTGAAATCGAATTTTACACGAATAATTTCAACAACTAATTACGAACATATATCAATGAGCATAATTTGTATGATTGAGGCAATGTCTTTGTGCTTTTCAGAGACTAGCTTTCTCTAAGCCGCCGAAATCTCTCTTTAAGTGTCCCTCCACGTCTATCAGACATCGGCACCTTGGACAATTTTAACAAGAAAAAACGTTTTTGTGTTTTTTTATATACTGATCTCAGAGCCAGCTTACCCATCCGAAGAAAACTTGGACTTTCGCATAGAGAATGATTTTTTAACCTTAAATTTCGTCAACCCCCCCCCCCCATTTCACTCAGCTAATCAGGATTGCCTTTCTCTAACCGCCAAAACTATAACATGCATATCGAAATTAGAATAATTCGCTCTCTCTGCCTATATGTATTATTATTCTGTAAAATAGCATTGTATGACAGCTGTTTCAAATGACCCCAAATTTCCCAAAGTGTGTCTCCGGCGTATCTCTGCTTTGTCATTTCCTCCACTTAACCCTATTTTGACATGTATGTAAGACCGTTATCCTAGCAGATCCTAATTAAAGCCCAATCATGCGTCCAAAACCGATAAGTTTAACTAACCATCGCACCTGACAATTTATTGTGAGCCTAACCATTATGTCAGTCTTAATTTGTACGTGTCAAACTGAATACGACAAAATGTGCTGCAACAAAACATATACAATTTTCTCCATTTCACTGAAGAACCCTAACAAGTTCCCACGAAAATGTACGAGGGCCTTCTTTATGGGTCATAAGCAGATTTGTTTAATGATGAAAATAATAAAACAATGTTCCGTGCATAATAATA
This sequence comes from Unio pictorum, assembly GCA_030141615.1. NCBI lineage: Eukaryota > Metazoa > Mollusca > Bivalvia > Unionida > Unionidae > Unio > Unio pictorum. The sequence continues at coordinate 1,767,646 of JARLTB010000210.1, read as the reverse complement.
ATAATAATAATAATAATAATAATAATAAGAAGAAGAAGAAGAAGAAGAAGAAGAAGAAGAAGAAATAAATAAATAATGACACAATTTTAAGCCCAGAATATTATAATTATCTCCAATATTTTCTTATTTTCAGCTCATATGCCTTTCTCTACCTGTTGAATCTCTATTGGTCTATTATCACCCTGCTTGGTGATTCAGTTTTCTAAAAAAAACATTTAATGATTTAATCTTGAGTTTAAATCTCTAACCACTTTCTTTGTATTCTAGTTAGGAGTTCAAGGCAAAAGATACAAAATGTCATACTTTGGTAAAATATTTCCCCTCTGTGTTGACCACAAGCCACGTTAAGCTGCTCCTAATCATCATCTCCACAGCACTCCATGTCTTAGCAAATGAATACACAATATAATGATAACAAATAACATACCTAGTGATCAAATTTCACACACAAAACAATAAAAATATGTATTATGAATAGAGAAAATGTCACATAATCACCATCAATATGTAAATAAATAATTTGCAAGTAAGTGTGAATTCTTTCCATTTGCAAGGTCTAATTTGATACACCGTAGAATCAACTGTAGAAGAAGCCTATGAATCCTCGCTATGCTGCGGTAAACTATTAACAATTAATGAGTGTCATTTTCATAATTTGAATCACGTTCTTGTTTTGCAGGAAGCGCATTATCACACACTAACGGAAACACATACCACAACTACAATATATATTATGCATATACGTGCCTTAGTTAGGATAAGAAGCTAATGTCAAGTAATTTTCATTAGGTTTAGAGGGGTGTTAAGAACGAAGGGCGGATAAATATTGAGAGAAACATAAGTAAAATGTATACAAGCAAATATGTCATATTATATTATCTATGTCAGTATTGTTTAGGAATTATCTTTACTAGTATTAGCACAGAACACAAGTGTAAATTAACTGCAGAAAATGAGATCCATAGTATTACAGGTATGCGCGTAATGTGACTTTCATTTAACGGACAGGGGTTGGCTGGAAGAAGGCCAATATGGAAACCCCTTTACGTGATGTTTGCCACCACGTGCATAGTACGCAAGGCCCAGTTTATATGAAGAAAACATATATAACTCTCGTTTTATCTTGCTAAGACTTCATGCAACAAGACCGTGATATATTGAGTGTAAAATGTGATATCAAATTGCCTATATTGAGCTTATATTAATCAGGGACGTCTATTCAATGTTTAAGGGGTGGTTGGGCAACATATATAGGCTACAACAATTTTACAGAAAATGCAAATTCAAGGGGAAAATCACACCCCCACCCTGCCCTAATTACGTCCCTGATGTGAATGTATTTTACGCAAACAGGCTGTCACTGCACATTTAAATGGCATTTTAAAAGTAATTAATTTATAATGTTTCACTTACACGTGATATTTGGCTCTACCACACCCACCCACCTATTCCTGTTAAGCCTAGTTGTATTATCAATAGCACTTAACAATAACGTACGTTGCAGAACGGATTCAGAAACTATTAATTTCACCATTCTTTCATTCTAACTGACGTTGGAAGGAAATAAATGATTTATTAAAATAAAAATCTATCTGACATCAACCGTTCTTTGAAATAATCAAAATGCAAAGTTTAAACGACGTTGTAATATTCAGTTTAGAATTAAGAGTTGCCAACCATTAATTAATTCGGTCAATGAAGAAGTCGTTCGTAATTCCGACCTATTTCCGGAGTGCAAAGTAGTTCTGCGATACAGTCGATAAATTCCGTTAGTAACTAATCTCATAGCAACAACATTCGCATGTGACGCACAAACTGATTTGAAAGGGAAAGAAGAGAGGCGTGCCTGCGCTTTTAAAGCGAATCAGAAAAGAATAAGACTGCAGATATAACTAATACTCAGTTGAACGTTGATGATAGATGAGGCGATTGGAATACAAAAAGAAACATTCCGGCTGTGTAACTCTCATTTCCAGCATCTAACGGCAGCTGTCATTCAATTGTTGTTTATTCAGCATTCTTTACATTGTATGAAATACGTGGGCAGGACAAGGTGTGTTACTGTGTTCGGACATATGTGTTAATATTGGATTTCACTGCTCGGGCCGCACCCACAAACGTCTGCATTCCTTGTTGTGTGTGTATTGACTGAAAAACACGAAAGTCATAGTACGTTCTCCATTTGCACAGAAGAGAGAAATTTTCCGAGTAGAGAGATACGATTTGTATTGGGGAGGGAGGGCCTCCTGGAATTACGCGAGGGGTCCGTTCTGAGTGCGGCATTTGGAAATAAACTTTTAAACAAGTTTTATATAATACTGAACTTAAAATTTTATTCCATTCGCTTCAAAATTCTTTATATAGATATATGTTTACAAATAACCAACTCACGGGGTCTCTATGAGCGCGGGGCCGATTGGGCTAAATCGGTCCAATCAGCATAAGGCCACACCGAGTCAGGTATGGACAGATATTGTTTTTCCAGGCTGGCATATTCTGTTATAAAACAAACGCTGACAATTATTTTGCGAATTCAATTTTTTTTACAGATTAAATTGTATTTATTATGTCTGGACTTTTTTCAACCCAATGTTTATCTTTGTCACGTAAAACAAGTAACCATAACGGTTTCAAAATATCTGAGAGAATACGTAATTGCCTTAACACTAGCGTATGATACGTGCACCATATCAGCAGTGGATGTATTACAATATTAAACAAAATGTTTATCAACATGACATGTAGCACAATAACGAATTACAACGTTTATCATGACTACATGTATCACAATAACGAACTACAAATTTAATCAACATTTATACGTATCAAAGTAAAGAACTACAATGTGTATCAACACTACACGTACTACTACTGACGCCCCGAGTGGCCGAGTGGTCTAAAGCGCTTTCCGTTACGGATCACTGCCATCTCACCTCTGTCTGCGTGGGTTCGAGTCTAAGATTCGGGTAATGTAGTTATGTGAGAAAGCTTGCCAGTACCTTCTTGTGGGTCGGTGGTTCTTTCCGGAGGTTTTCCCGGGTTCTTCCTTCACCAATAATACTGGCCGCCATGTATAGCGTATCGTGTGCTGAAAAATGGTGTTAAACAGCAACAACACGTTCTGCAATAAAGAACTATAATATCTGTAAACAATAAACGTACACAATAAAGAAGTACACTATTTAGTAACAGTACATGTATTTTCTATTCTTTCCTAAATGCACATAAAAAACCCATATTTGTTCTTTCCGAAATGAAAATCCAGAAATAGATACTTGTTATGTCCGTAATACAGATCTAGAAATAGTGTCATCCCCGTTTCGACTGTCAAACGAATACGAACGGCACACTATTAATATATAATCATCTTTCTGTTTTTCATAAATATAATTTATTTGCTCCAAACATTTGAAGACAGATTGGTTGCGAGTTGTACATATTGAATTCACAAAGGAAAACAGTAAATAACGATCTTATATTAAAGATGAATATAATAATAATAATAATAATAATAATAATAATAATAATAATAATGACGATTATTATTATTATTATTATTATTAGTAGTAGTAGTAGTAGTAGTAGTAGTAGTAGTTAAAATTATGCACAAAAAAGCTTTTAACGTTTGGACTTTTCACGTGAAGCTGTCAATAGGAGAAATTGTAATAAATAATATGACACGGGACACAAGCAATATTTTCATACGAATTCAAAGTTAAATGTACTTTATAAAACAAAAATGTAATACATTTAGATTTTATGTTTAATTTTTTTTATAATTAGATGATAACTCTGATAGCGTAATTTAAAATTGCAAATTCTGTGTTTCTTAGTGTTGATATGGTCCGGTAATTAAAAACATATGTAAATGTTTAGGTCTAAACATTGCCGTACTTCCCCCTAAACTTTGGACACAAAAAAACGCACTGGATTGAATGAATTCTTACTTGTGTTATACAGCTTCGGTATACCTCTAGGTCAGAATCAAAAAAAAAATAATAATAATAATAATAATAATAATAATAATAATAATAATAATAATAATAATAATAATATTTATTATAAGAGCTTAAATCGGTTAAGATGTTAATATAGATTAAGTAATTCATGGCCATAGCCATTTTTACATCATACAGCCCCTGTATGGTAGTCAATAATATAAAATATTAAATGCGGATATTGTGTTTTACTAGAGAGATTGATCATAACCTTACACCCAACTCGAAGAGACTGCAACCAATCCAATGTAGATCACACTTCGGAACGTTTTTCTGCCAAGTTTGATTTAACATAGGTGTTAGCATTTCAGTGCGAAATGGCTAGATCTCCAATTAAGAATACAGGTTACAACAGACAAGGAAATATGCCACGTAAGAAATCGGTGACATTGCGCAAACCTAATCTGTCTCATTAAATTACATTTGGGTAATTTTGTAAACAAATTTACCCTGTCTGAAAACTAGTCAAATTCAGCAATGCATCCAGCATGTTTATCGTTGTTTTGTTGTTAATGACGTCAGGGCAAACACACGAAAGAGATCTGGTCAGATATCTTTATCAAAGAATAATGCATGTGTCTGAAATGTAAGGCAGTTTCTATTTATGTATTCTGACTCACAAAGCCAGTTGTTGTTGCTGTAGGTAGGCACGTACAATAAAACCTCGCTTGTCATGATCGGAAATCTATATTTTATACACGTTATGTGTGTGTGTGTGTGTGTGTGTGTGTGTGTGTGGTTGCAAGAAAAGGAGTCTCACTACTGAGCGAATCAAACACTAATACCGGAGTGAGATAATATTTTGATAGTCAATTTTTCACTATTTCCAAGGACCGAAAGACATCGGTCATTGTCAGCTGGAATGTTTGTACAGGGACAAAGTCGTCTACCACTGTCTTATTCAAAACTACTGTTAAAAACTCGGATGACCGACCCTTAAGAAGACAGGTTTCACCAGCCCCACCAGCGCTTATTGTTTTTTCTTTATCACTTAGAAATTAATATGAATAGCCTATCAATGCTTATAGACTATCAACCACCTTACAACGCGGCCCTGATTTGAAAAAGACAACGTGTGCCACCAAATCGGATTCGACTGAGTGTACCATCCTGGTTCTTGTTGATGCTGACCCAGCAAACGTTTAATTTTCCAAGATAACTGGTAACTTTAATACATCTAACGCGGATTTTCAAGATGCAATTTTGAAGGTTGTCGGTTCCATTTTTGTTTTTTATTAAGCAACAGCCGTACAGGTGCAATCATCCATACCCTCCCCCAACAGACGTACTAGCATGGTATGAATATTAGCCAACAAAACAGAAAAATAAACTGATGTTGTATTAAATTGAATGCTTGTTTTCGAAGGTTCGGGGATGTTTTTTATGCTCCTAAACTTCACTGCCTAAGGGGTAGCATGTCAGAAGATACTCACTGTTCCAAACCGTAACTAAATGTGGTTGGGGCACAAAATCAATATTACAACCTAACAAGCGATATGAGGGTTTGTTAATATCACAGACTGTCGAAGGTAATGTTTCCGGGTCTTTTATATTGGGATTAAAGGTCACCAAGGTTAAAACTCAGTTTGAAGATCTTTTGCCAATGTGTTTAAGAGTTATTTCTACATATACGTGATCGATTCTGAACATATTGATGAGATAATGGTTTGTCGACGAGATGTCGACGAGGTATTAGAACGGCTGATCAGTGATGACAAAAGCATTGGTGTTTTGTTGTTGCTGTTGTTGTATTAGGTTTAACGCCATTTTTCAGCACCTGATAGGCTATACATGGCGGCCAGTATTATTGGTGGAGCAAGAACCCTGAAAACCACGGGAAAGAACCACCGACCCACGAGAAGCTACTGGCAAGCTTTCTCACATACCCAAATTGACTGAATCTGAGACTCGAACCCACGCAGACAGAGGTGAGATGGCAGTGATCCGTAACGGAGAGCGCTTTAGACCACGCGGCCACTCGGGGCCCCGCAACGGTCTTTTAAGCGCTGCTTGACAACCAACGTCTGCGTGACAACTATAAAATTACTAGACCCTCATATACACTCCAATATAATTTGTTAAAGGACCAAGTGTAAATCAATCGTTCTGACCAACCATCCTGATGTACGAATGTTAACTCGATGCCAGCTTTGCATCATGGTACAGCAAGATATGAAATCACTCAGGGATTTATTCCGAAATTCTGAAGTGGAATTCATTGACAAATCATTCGGTTACATTATTTGTAGATGTGCTGAAGCAACATTGACTCAGCAAGGAAGAGAGATAAAATATCAATCGTTATTTAATAAGGACGAATTAGTCCATGCAATAATTTTTGCTAGAAAACAAGAACGATCGTTACTGAAACCAACCAATGGCGAAATCAATATAGTTCTGAAGTGATCAAAGCGCTAAGCGCCCAGAATTAACAATTGTCGTAATCTTAAATATTCTCAATATTTTAAAAAATATTATTGTGTGTAAGTTGCAAACTTATAAAAGGTGGCTAAAAGGAAGTGCGTTTGTGTTGACCCTGAATAAGACCAGTATTGGCGGCATTTGCTCGTCGCGATCACTTTATTAATACTATTATTAGTGTAACCTTCAGACTGGTAATTAATTTATTAGTGTAACCTTCAGACTGGTAATTAATTTATTATGCTGAGTAGCAATGACCATAACATTTGAGCGTAAAAGAAAAAAAAAACGATTATAATTTAATCTTCTGAATAACTTATATCTTTACCAACCATGTAACTTAACTAAAACATTTATGGCTTTCTTAAGCTTCATTCTACAAATATTGACGTCAATGTGGGTAACTGAGAAAGCTTGTCAGTAGCTTCTCGTGGGTCGGTGGTTCTTTCCGTTTTCTCTTCCCGGTTTCTTCCTCCACTATTAATACTGGCCGCCATGTATATATAGCCTATCGTGTGCTGAAAAATGGCGTTAAACCCTACAACAACTACAACAGCAAATATTGACGTTAATTTTCGTTCATTATGAAACACAGCAGGTGACGCGGAAGATCTCAAAGATGAATTAGAGTTGAAGAAAACAACTGGAAATTATTAAATCGCTGTACGACAACCTCGTTGAAATTGTAAAAGAATCGATTACTATATCATCAAGGCCAGCATGTACATAACTAAGAAGAGATGTTATTATAAATAAATCGATTAATATATCAGTAAGGCCAAAATGTACATAACTAATTTTTACAAAATTGACTAAATACATGTAACAATTTATAGATAACAAGATATGACTAGCATACATACGTTTTAAAATGTATGTTTTTTATATCTCTGTCTCTTAAAATTTTCGGAACATAATATTTGCATTTATCATTTGACTAAAACTTTAATGAACTATATATTGTGTTGTATGGACTGTGAAAGTTTGGGCTCCACTGAAGAATTTGTTTGTTAAAAGCAATATGTAAAGTATGTGCAAATACCCTTTTCTCTTAAAGAAAAATCCTTAGTGCTACAGGACCGCTCTGATGACCAATGGTTAGGGCGTCCGCTTCGAATGCAGGAGGTCGTGGGTTCAAACTCAGGTCTATGCATGCCAGCGACTTATTTATAAAAAAAATGGTACAAAGAGTTACCTCAACATTAAAAGGTGAGTGTTAGGACTGGTCGGTCTGGTGTCTGGATAATATGAAGGGATGGGGCGCTCAACATTGAAAGGTGAGTGTTAGGACTGGTCGGTCTGGTGTCTGGATAATATGAAAGGATGGGGCGCTCAACATTAAAAGGTGAGTGTTAGGACTGGTCGGTCTGGTGTCTGGATAATATGAAAGGATGGGGCGCTCAACATTGAAAGGTGAGTGTTAGGACTGGTCTGTCTGGTGTCTGGATAATATGAAGGGATGGGGCGCTCAACATTGAAAGGTGAGTGTTAGGACTGGTCGGTCTGGTGTCTGGATAATATGAAAGGATGGGGCGCTCAGCATTAAAAGGTGAGTGTTAGGACTGGTCGGTCTGGTGTCTGGATAATATGAAAGAATGGGGCGCTTAACATTAAAAGGTGAGTGTTAGGACTGGTCGGTCTGGTGTCTGGATAATATGAAAGGATGGGGCGCTCAACATTAAAAGGTGAGTGTTAGGACTGGTCGGTCTGGTGTCTGGATAATATGAAAGGATGGGGCGCTCAACATTAAAAGGTGAGTGTTAGGACTGGTCGGTCTGGTGTCTGGATAATATGAAAGGATGGGGCGCTCAACATTAAAAGGTGAGTGTTAGGACTGGTCGGTCTGGTGTCTGGATAATATGAAAGGATGGGGCGCTCAACATTGAAAGGTGAGTGTTAGGACTGGTCGGTCTGGTGTCTGGATAATATGAAAGGATGGGGCGCTCAACATTAAAAGGTGAGTGTTAGGACTGGTCGGTCTGGTGTCTGGATAATATGAAAGGATGGGGCGCTCAACATTGAAAGGTGAGTGTTAGGACTGGTCGGTCTGGTGTCTGGATAATATGAAGGGATGGGGCGCTCAACATTGAAAGGTGAGTGTTAGGACTGGTCGGTCTGGTGTCTGGATAATATGAAAGGATGGGGCGCTCAACATTAAAAGGTGAGTGTTAGGACTGGTCGGTCTGGTGTCTGGATAATATGAAAGAATGGGGCGCTCAACATTAAAAGGTGAGTGTTAGGACTGGTCGGTCTGGTGTCTGGATAATATGAAAGGATGGGGCGCTCAACATTAAAAGGTGAGTGTTAGGACTGGTCGGTCTGGTGTCTGGATAATATGAAAGGATGGGGCGCTCAACATTAAAAGGTGAGTGTTAGGACTGGTCGGTCTGGTGTCTGGATAATATGAAGGGATGGGGCGCTCAACATTGAAAGGTGAGTGTTAGGACTGGTCGGTCTGGTGTCTGGATAAAATGAAAGGATGGGGCGCTCAACATTAAAAGGTGAGTGTTAGGACTGGTCGGTCTGGTGTCTGGATAATATGAAAGGATGGGGCGCTCAACATTGAAAGGTGAGTGTTAGGACTGGTCTGTCTGGTGTCTGGATAATATGAAGGGATGGGGCGCTCAACATTGAAAGGTGAGTGTTAGGACTGGTCGGTCTGGTGTCTGGATAATATGAAAGGATGGGGCGCTCAACATTAAAAGGTGAGTGTTAGGACTGGTCGGTCTGGTGTCTGGATAATATGAAAGAATGGGGCGCTCAACATTAAAAGGTGAGTGTTAGGACTGGTCGGTCTGGTGTCTGGATAATATGAAAGGATGGGGCGCTCAACATTAAAAGGTGAGTGTTAGGACTGGTCGGTCTGGTGTCTGGATAATATGAAAGGATGGGGCGCTCAACATTAAAAGGTGAGTGTTAGGACTGGTCGGTCTGGTGTCTGGATAATATGAAAGGATGGGGCGCTCAACATTAAAAGGTGAGTGTTAGGACTGGTCGGTCTGGTGTCTGGATAATATGAAAGGATGGGGCGCTCAACATTGAAAGGTGAGTGTTAGGACTGGTCGGTCTGGTGTCTGGATAATATGAAAGGATGGGGCGCTCAACATTAAAAGGTGAGTGTTAGGACTGGTCGGTCTGGTGTCTGGATAATATGAAAGGATGGGGCGCTCAACATTGAAAGGTGAGTGTTAGGACTGGTCGGTCTGGTGTCTGGATAATATGAAGGGATGGGGCGCTCAACATTGAAAGGTGAGTGTTAGGACTGGTCGGTCTGGTGTCTGGATAATATGAAAGGATGGGGCGCTCAACATTAAAAGGTGAGTGTTAGGACTGGTCGGTCTGGTGTCTGGATAATATGAAAGAATGGGGCGCTCAACATTAAAAGGTGAGTGTTAGGACTGGTCGGTCTGGTGTCTGGATAATATGAAAGGATGGGGCGCTCAACATTAAAAGGTGAGTGTTAGGACTGGTCGGTCTGGTGTCTGGATAATATGAAAGGATGGGGCGCTCAACATTAAAAGGTGAGTGTTAGGACTGGTCGGTCTGGTGTCTGGATAATATGAAAGGATGGGGCGCTCAACATTAAAAGGTGAGTGTTAGGACTGGTCGGTCTGGTGTCTGGATAATATGAAAGGATGGGGCGCTCAACATTAAAAGGTGAGTGTTAGGACTGGTCGGTCTGGTGTCTGGATAATATGAAGGGATGGGGCATGATGCCCCAGTGCTAGACAACACTATAAACAATGTGGGTAACTGAGAAAGCTTGTCAGTAGCTTCTCGTGGGTCGGTGGTTCTTTCCGTTTTCTTTTCCCGGTTTCTTCCTCCACTATTAATACTGGCCGCCATGTATATATAGCCTATCGTGTGCTGAAAAATGGCGTTAAACCCTACAACAACTACAACAGCAAATATTGACGTCAATTTTCGTTCATTATGAAACACAGCAGGTGACGCGGAAGATCTCAAAGATGAATTAGAGTTGAAGAAAACAACTGGAAATTATTAAATCGCTGTACGACAACCTCGTTGAAATTGTAAAAGAATCGATTACTATATCATCAAGGCCAGCATGTACATAACTAAGAAGAGATGTTATTATAAATAAATCGATTAATATATCAGTAAGGCCAAAATGTACATAACTAATTTTTACAAAATTGACTAAATACATGTAACAATTTATAGATAACAAGATATGACTAGCATACATACGTTTTAAAATGTATGTTTTTTTATATCTCTGTCTCTTAAAATTTTCGGAACATGATATTTGCATTTATCGTTTGACTAAAACTTTAATGAACTATATATTGTGTTGTATGGACTGTGAAAGTTTGGGCTCCACTGAAGAATTTGTTTGTTAAAAGCAATATGTAAAGTATGTGTAAATACCCTTTTCTCTGAAAGAAAAATCCTTAGTGCTACAGGACCGCTCTGATGACCAATGGTTAGGGCGTCCGCTTCGAATGCAGGAGGTCGTGGGTTCAAACTCAGGTCTATGCATGCCAGCGACTTATTTATAAAAAAATGGTACAAAGAGTTACCACAACATTAAAAGGTGAGTGTTAGGACTGGTCGGTCTGGTGTCTGGATAATATGAAGGGATGGGGCGCTCAACATTGAAAGGTGAGTGTTAGGACTGGTCGGTCTGGTGTCTGGATAATATGAAAGGATGGGGCGCTCAACATTGAAAGGTGAGTGTTAGGACTGGTCGGTCTGGTGTCTGGATAATATGAAGGGATGGGGCGCTCAACATTGAAAGGTGAGTGTTAGGACTGGTCGGTCTGGTGTCTGGATAATATGAAGGGATGGGGTGCTCAACATTGAAAGGTGAGTGTTAGGACTGGTCGGTCTGGTGTCTGGATAATATGAAAGGATGGGGCGCTCAACATTAAAAGGTGAGTGTTAGGACTGGTCGGTCTGGTGTCTGGATAATATGAAAGGATGGGGCGCTCAACATTAAAAGGTGAGTGTTAGGACTGGTCGGTCTGGTGTCTGGATAATATGAAAGGATGGGGCGCTCAACATTAAAAGGTGAGTGTTAGGACTGGTCGGTCTGGTGTCTGGATAATATGAAAGGATGGGGCGCTCAACATTAAAAGGTGAGTGTTAGGACTGGTCGGTCTGGTGTCTGGATAATATGAAAGGATGGGGCGCTCAACATTAAAAGGTGAGTGTTAAGACTGGTCGGTCTGGTGTCTGGATAATATGAAAGGATGGGGCGCTCAACACTAAAAGGTGAGTGTTAGGACTGGTCGGTCTGGTGTCTGGATAATATGAAGGGATGGGGCATGATGCCCCAGTGCTAGACAACACTATAAACAGCCACAATCAACACATCGTAACCATATAACTGATCTTTTTTTGTTAAAAGCTACGTTAAATCTCTCTCTCTCTCTCTCTCTCTCTCTCTCTCTCTACCCTACCTACCTCAACACTACTGAGGAGACATACCCTTCTGTGCAGTCTTGTTATAACTTGAATTGATTGTGCGACGCGTCACAGTGAGATTTAACAATAGACTGTGTAACGTGCTGTAAATCAGGTGCATGTAGTAAAAAGCTACTAGATAGTTTGTCCGTTTTGTAATCCAGGCCACGAAACTTAATCCAGGGGCATGCCATGGGAAGCGGTGTTAAAATGGAGGGGGAAAATGAGAATGTTTTTAGATGATTCGTCATTCAAATCAGAAGTAAACTCATTCTTGTTTCTTAAATTATAACAAATACATACAAACAACAAATACATTCGAATACAAATACATAAATAGACACATAATCCTGATTATTCATACATACCCATTAATAATCTGGTGGAATAATTGTTCTGAGAGAGAGAGAGAGAGAGAGAGAGAGAGAGAGAGAGAGAGAGAGAGAGAGAGAGAGAGAGAGATTATTTTCCGGAAACACTTGCTTTAAGAATTAGATACAGCAATAAGGAAGAGAGAAAAATGTAAACTTTAAAATGTGAATAATTTCTTGTCCGAATTAATATTTTTTTTTTATTAATTTTTATTATTATTATTATTAGTAGTAGTAGTAGTAGTAGTAGTAGTAGTAGTAGTAGTAGTAGTATAGAGGCACTCAGGAGTTTTAATATAGCGGAGTGCAACGCAAGCAGCATATTAAGCTGTGAACCAAAATGCGCGCGCGCAATAGCTGAGGTGATCAGGTACGCTCTAAGTCCACTTACGTCATCGCCATTGATCGGGCACTGTTTATAAAGACCTGTTTATTCAATACAGCAAACAGATGAAAATCCTTAGTGCACCATAGGGAAATACGTGAACTAGGATATTTGAAAGGGAACATTTCCTTAAATTGAGAACATTCGAAAATGTTGAGAAACTTTGGAAGAGCTGTTACAAGCATAGGTAGACGAGCTGCACAAAGAGAAAGATATGTGTCAATTTCAACATCAGGACAATCGCCTAAAGTAAGTATGCGGTATTTGAATGGTTTTATGCAAATATGCATCATTTGAATGGCCTAATGTAAGGTCGCCGTATTTGAATGGTCTGCAGCATTTTAATTGTTTTATGCAAGTATGCATTTTTTGAATGGTTTTATGCAAGTATGACGTATTTGAATGGTTTTATGCAAGTATGCAGTTTTTTAAAATGGTTTTATGCAAGTATGCACTATTTTAGTGGTCTTCTATAAGTATGCAGTGTTTGAATGATATAATAAAAGTATTCAATATATATATATATATATATATATATATATATATATATATATATATATATATATATATATATATATATATACAAAGTTTGATGTCAGGAAAAATAGCTTTTATAAAATAATTCAGCGATAACTTATTAGATTTATAAAACATTATGAATTTGGATAAATCTGGTACAGTGTCCGGAAATGTTGTAAGGCTACTGCTTTAAATTCTTGAAATGTAAACAAAAATGTAAAAGTAAAGAAAACCCAAGAATAAATCGGCATGCCACTCTTCACAATTCATTCCTTACAATTGTTTGCTTATAAAAGAAATTTAGATGTTCAGCGCATACACTGAAAATTGAGACAGGCTGGCATAGCAGGATTGAACGAAGGAATATGTATTGTGAAGTAGGCCGGGAAATAGTGTTTATTTTGGTAGAAGATGAACTATATTTTGTTTGTGTTTGTCCAGCTTATGACCATTTAAGAAAGACATATTATAATGCATTTTATTGTCTCTATCCGTTTGTAGAAAAACAATTACATCCCTCATCAGTCACAGTAATGTATTAACTATAGGACGGGATTGTGTCAGGATATTCCAGACTATTGATACATCCGGACATTCAAGACTTGGAATTTATTGGAAACATTAAGTACTTTGACTTGTGTTAGGACAATTAGGATTAGTTGGGATTTAATTCGCAGTACTCTTACGTGTCTCTTCAGTTTTCACTTTTTAAAATTATACAAAATAAATTGTTCATTGATTTTAATACACGTGTTGGCTTTGTTTCCCTTCCTTGTGTTAGTTTCCGACCTAGAGTCATAACAGTTGTTTTCAAGAAGACCGTAAAACCCCATTCTCACTTCCGCGTGATGATATGTGAGTAAGTGTTTAACAGTTTGTTATTCTACACCTAGTATTATTATGTGTGATAGTATATCTGTATGTTTGTGTGAAATTATGTGCATAAACACTCCTACCCAGTTCATGGGATACAAAGGATATTTCGTTTGATATTAATTAAAAAGGCGGACGCTGTTTTTGAAATAGAAGAGCAGGTGCTTGATGGGGTGTCAGAGGCGTAGCTGGGATGGGGGTGGGGTGGGTGCAGAGGGTGACAGTTTTCCCCGTGCAACAGACTTGTGGAGGCGCCAACATGCAATTTGAAAGAGGTTGTATGTGGAAATTTTGCTGCAATCTGTAACTATGCATTAGTTTTGTCTTCTCTTTAAAAACCGTTGGCGTTACATTGGCTGATGTTGATTTTATTCATGAAAATAATGGGTTTCAGAGTTGACGGGAGGGGGGTAGGGGCGTAAAAATACATATTGTCCCTTGCTCCAAAAACTCTAGTTACGCCTCGGTGGGGGGGGGTGAAAGGTAGAGTTCAGTTGGATTTTATATACATATTGCAATATTACATTTTTCCCTTCTTTTACACAAAATATTTTTAAACTTTGCCTTTTCTCCAGAGTGGTCCACCCAAGTAAACCTTCGGAATATGTTAAAACATGATTTATTCTTGTCCCTAGAGCGGCCCACTCGTGTACACGCATGGGCACCTATGTAATTATCATGTCAGTGTGTCGCATACATCACAAGATTTCTCCATGTTCCCAGAGCGGCCCACTCGTGTACACGCATGGGCATCTATGTAATTATCATGGCACAGTGTGTCACAGACTCACATACAGCACAATATTTCTCCATGTTCCTAGAGCGGCCCACTCGTGTACACGCATGGGCACCTATGTAATTATCATGTCAGTGTGTCGCATACATCACAAGATTTCTCCATGTTCCCAGAGCGGCCCACTCGTGTACACGCATGGGCATCTATGTAATTATCATGGCACAGTGTGTCACAGACTCACATACAGCACAATATTTCTCCATGTTCCTAGAGCGGCCCACTCGTGTACACGCATGGGCACCTATGTAATTATCATGGCAGTGTGTCGCATACATCACAAGATTTCTCCATCTTCCCAGAGCGGCCCAGCCACCCGATGTCAGCGATGTAAACGTTTAAGCTCCAATGCAGCTGTCATGTCCTCGCAGAGCCCCTAGCAACTACTTAATGGCCATTACATGTATGTAATATTGTTTTTAATTTTCAGACTGGAGGGGGCGAGGCCTCGGAGAACAATGTTCCCGATGAATTTCAAGCGCAGTACAAAGTCGGGCCAGGTGAGATATGTTAACTGAAATTTAAGGAAAACTATTTTTCATTGGTCGCCTCGTATATTAGTCTAATAACACAGTTTATGCTAGCTCGTGAAAAACTCTCTCTCTCTCTCTCTCTCTCTCTCTCTCTCTCTCTCTCTCTCTCTCTCTCTCTCTTACACACACAGACGGATGTTACCACACATCCAACTTCATGATGTCATGTTGTAATAAGGGTTACATAAGGTTAAATCTGTTCTTACTAAAGACAGTGCGTAGTATTAGGTTAATGAATTCCAATCACAATCTCGTAAAATCCCAGCCAAGCATGTGGTATAAATCGTAAAATATTTCTTTATGTCATTCTGATTGCTCCAAAAACGCCTATTAAATTGTTGTGCAGTATCCACTTTAATGATTGGCTGAGATCGTGGCAAAACACATGCTTAACCCCGCCTGCATGGAGCGTTTCGTTTTGAATGAACGTTTTTGGCGGCCATATTTAAAATCGACTCGCAACGGAAATTGAGGAACAAATATTTCGGTTGTCTGAATGTGGATATGTTAGTTCCACAGGGGTTTCTTATGTCATCTATAACAATATCATAATGAGAAAAATGGCGTAAAACTCCAAAACAAGAACAAAAATAAGAAGTAAAACTAATGGTATTGCTTATTTGATGGCGGTGTAGGGGGAGGGAACTGTACATCTGTAACATAGATATAGAATCCACCGTATACACAAACGTGGTTTAAATGTTAACTTACAGAAGTAAACAATATCCCCTTTGTTCACAGAAGAATTTGGACATAAATGGGTCTCTTAACTGACAGAACTTTATCCAATCACAGCATCTTTACGCAGCGTAGTTGGGATGCAAATCCGACTCAAAAAGAAATTTGTTTACGTCTTCTGTGCAGTCAAATACTGCAAATATCCGGTCACAAATGCATTCCAGTAAATGTGGGAATTTCTGCATCCAGTATTCCTATTTCACATGAAAATCGCACCAATGTAATCTTTTCTTCTGAAAGGGCCATTCTAGGTTAAACATGTACTCTAGTCCTACTATGTACCGTATCTAACAATTTAGCATCACACTGCATTGATCATTGTTTTGAAAACTGATTTTGCCGTTTATAAAATGTTCTGTTTATTCGGATGGAAATTTTTTCTTCGATTTATAGTTTGTAAACAAGTACAATCTACTTTTACTAGTTCATCTTTGTTTGGGACTATATTTTATGCACAACAAATGAATTTATTTATCTATAATAAATTCGTTAGAATGAACAAAATTATGTTCTTCTTTTTATCGAACTTTCCATTGAAATAAAAACTGCGATACAAAAGTTTCAAATGGGTAATGATTTAATATTAAATTTATGAAACTTGTTGAATAATATCCAGTTTTTGCGCGCCAACTTGTTTCATATATTGAATGTTCTCATATTCCTTATATACTAGATTTCTGAAAATAAATGTAATTTTCCTGTCATTCTCTTTCCTAGTTCATTCTACGCCTGACCTTAAATTGGAGAAAAAAATATGAAAGTACATATAGAGCAAACAAGAACAGATCGCGATTTATTATAAATCAATACATGTGTAGATAATAGTTCAGGGGGAAACTTCCATACATAAATTATCTAATGATAAGGAATATTTAAGAGATGAAAAGTAGCTTGATTTCGTAAAGTTCTCTACAACCAGATCTTGATAGCTTTTAAATGATTATTCCATTTTCACGAAACAATAACACAGGATGCTTAAAGAATGGTATGACTACACTGATACAATATGTCAGCTATTGTAACTGGTATTAACACATCGTATCAATTCATGGTCGCACTTTGAATGAATGAATAGTTGGATTTAAAGTGAAACCGGCCACTAGGGTCATATGTTCACTATTTTGCACTGCCATTTATTTACATGGCAGTGATTTAATTTATCCAGGAAGATGGAATGGTGCCACATCTTCCTGGCGTTTATGCGCTGAGTGCGCTATTTAATTTGGTCGTCATATCATACCCCTAAAAAGGGGCTAATGATACGAATGCTAGACCTGGGTGAGTGGGAATAGACCCATCACGCACTCAACTTATCAACCAATCGAAAGTACGTACGCTTATTCCAAATTCAATCCAATTTTTTCTAGTGGATTTCCCATGCCAAAATTGTGTAAGCCACCGATGCAATTCATCAAATGGTAGAGTTGAAGAATTAAATTACGTTCCTATCTATGCCAATCTTCTAGTACAAAAGTGTACATATTATATGTCCCTAACAATTTCTTTTGCTGATATGACTAAACGTCATTTGAAAGATAGCCACTGTCAAAGAGGATTAGATTGTTAATTTTGAGCGGTGGGTCCGAAAATGATCAAGTTAGGCTTTTTGGATAGAGCTTGTCAAGGAGGGTTTCCGTAACCAAGTGGAAGACCCTATTAAAACAATGAAAGACAATAGCCCTAAAAAGGACTTTATTCCGGAGAATCCCATGATCACTTGTTAGTGACCGATTATCCCTCTGCTCCTGTGGTTGGTCCCTGTATACTTCTTGAGTGTCTTGTTTGACCCTGTACTCACTCGATGATTCCCTATATACATCTTGGGTGTCTTGTTTTGGATTCTCACTCTAAACATACCTGCTCCCTCGTCAATTTGCTTCCGTATTTTCCCCTATCAATTTGGAATTCTTTGTGCTGTTTTGTGTAGAATATATAACCCCGTGTGACAACTATTTGCATTGTTAGTTAATGCATGATGTTATTAAGTTACTGCAAGGCCTGATAGTTTTGGGGTTAACTATCTTTATAGTGTATGAATTTGATGTCATTTTTTAAATTAGCATATTTTTGGTTGCAACCTTGTGTTGCTGGGCCTGATAGTCTTGGGTTTGAGACTACCTTATAAGATCTAATTTGGGGTCATAACCTATGCATATATGATGAGGTTTTTAGTTGCAACATTGTGTCGCTGGACCTGATAGTCTTGGATTTGAGACTACCTCATACACTCTAGTTGGGACCATAGTTAGGGGCGCGTGTTAGGGGTTATACTTTAACCACAGCGGTATCGCGTTTTTTAGGGGCCTATAATACCTTCGTAATATTAAACTCAGTTATGAGATGTTGTCAATGGGGTTATATAGAAGGAAGAATTTAGAAGCATAAGAGAAGAAAAGAGGTAAGACGCTTGCCTTATTGATTGTATAACTGGTAGTTAATATAACTTTTGATGTTTATACCTTTATGTATTTCTTTTATTTTAGGTTTACTTTTATTGTTCCATGTTATTTTATCATTCCATTAGGTTTGGTTGCTCTGGAGCCGCCATGGGAACGTTATACCCAGCGTAGTGTAGGTGGGCTTCCTTACGGGTAACGAATCCCTTTTGGCCCCGTTCGCTTCCCTCCCCTTAGAACAATATTATTTTATATGCATATTTAGGTACCAGTAAAACATTCATTTCATTTATGGATGATATGGTGTTATACTTTTATTCTATCCATTAGTCCTTTAGTTCTAAGAAATTCAATTATATTATAGTATGTTCTTTGAGGGTTTTTGCACTTTCATAACATACTGTATTTAGGGACGCCATCAGAACTGTTTTCGAAGGTAGGGGTGGCAAACGTATCACTTTATATGCCACTTTTCTAAGGTTTACATGTTCTTGAAATTATCTATTCTATTACACAGAGAAAGTGCTGGTAAAAGATATCAGGATTGAACAAGCAAGTGGCCGTTTAAACTTGAACTTTGAAGACGTGAACTTCGAAGACACTCCTCGGGATGCACTTGTAAAACAGCTTCATGAAACTATCACAGCGGAAGTGGCGTCATGGAAACCGGCAACTGTCAGCCTCAGTCATATACCCGAGAGTTTGTATTTTACCGACGTGAGAATCCGAATGCACCGATTAGGATACAGAAGTTATTTTCAAAGATTCAATGACGACCATGGTAGAGCAGTGTTTAACTTGAAAGAAAGTTCAACTCAGCCGCACAGCCGTGCTGTGTATTTTTCAGGGCTACCGAACCCGTTTTAAAGAGACTGTGTACGATTTGATTGAAATTTGACCCCCCAAAAATAGATTTACGATGACCTATATTACCGTATATCAAATAAATTTATTGGTTTTGTGTTCATTGCATATATGTAAAATGCGCTGTATCGAGAGTGTTAACGCTTGCGTTAATGTTGATGTGCGGGTCATTTGCACTGGGCGCAGCCAGACAAATCACATGATATCAGCGTTTTACTTGTACTCAGATCATACAAACATATTTGTATTACCCGGTAAAAATGTTATTTCGATGGATTGTAAATAACAGGTAAGCATACATGTTGATTACAGGTAAAAGCTTAACCTAATTTTTTTCACAGGTGTTGTAAATCAGTCTTTCGACGTACACCCAGGGCAGATCATGCATAAGAATGAACATTGGCCGTCAGCACAGACAAATACAGGTTACCTGTCCGAACCACAGGTGTTTGTCATAAATGGTACATATAACAGATAGTTCAAAAATTGATATGACCTATTAAGAGATACCATTATTTCCACTGATCTCTTTGTGTCAAATTTGTTCCAAAAAAAACAGTCCCTCAAAAGTAACATACTGTAAAGCTAATCAGCGTTCGCGGTGGATGCATCATGGTGTAGAGAATATGCATGCACAAGGGTAGAAATTAAGCTTTGATAAATGGATGTCTGGTAGTAAATTGTATTCTTTTGTCAAGATATCTCACCCAAAATGTATGTAAATATATAATACTGCGTTATATCAAATCTGTGCTTTATTACCTGGAAGACAAAAGTCTACACCGGATACATTCTCTCTCTCTCTCTCTCTCTCTCTCTCTCTCTCTCTCTCTCTCTCTCTCTCTTATTACATGCATACATTTGCCTGTGCAGAATATATGGCAATATTATAGGACATATAATAATTCAAATGTCATAATTCTAATATTAGCAGATTACTTGACTAATTTTTATTAGCTCTACTGGTCTTATGTTAGATAACCTTTGGGAATTGTCTTTCGTCCATTGGTTCGCACAATTTTTATTGACACTCTTCCAGCACTACTTGGATGATTGCCAGGAAACATCATGTGCACATTCATTCATAGTTGCTCTGTGTCCTAAATGAAACATTTACTGTTCAGACATCCAGTATTATCGCCACCTTAGTTTTGTTTTTATCTCCATTCTTCCTGAAGAGATGGTCATATTAAATTAAGGCTTTCCATTACAAGATTTCTTATCATACATGTTTGGGTCTAAAAAAAAATGGCACATATCTGACATCCATCGTGGCCACCACAGCATCCATCATGGAAATCATTCATTACAATTCCGTCTGAACAGAAAGCGGTATTGACGTTGGGTTCTCACCATAAGACTTCCATGACGATTTATTGCTTAAATTTAAAATGATACTGTTTGATAACTAATATTGCCCTCACACAGTGGTCATCTTGAAAATCATGTTATTTCTATTCTTTCTTTGGATGGTCTTATCAAAATGCGGATTTCACTAAACTATTTATTATGATGTTTAGTTAAATATAAATGAATGTAGTGCATATCTGATGTCCAATATGGCAGTCATCGTAACATCTTGTTGTCATTATTCCTTACTTTAAAGTCATATTGGCACGAACCGTTAATAAACGTCTTCCTATGATTTACAGTAGGTCCGAAATGAAAATGATGCCGATGTGAGGTCCATTATGGCTACTACAGCGGCCATCTTGAAAGTCTTCATATCGTTTTTGTCCTGATTGGAAAGTCATTTTGACATGGTCATTTCATTTAAAGACTTTACACGATGTCTGATTAGTCCTAAATAAAACTGTTGCTGATCTGATGCCAATTAAGGCTGATACAGTTGACATTTTGCGTATCTTGCTACCAGAACTTATCGTGAATGGATATTCAAATCAGCATGCGTTGTTTTTAACAAAAACGTTGATATGACGTTCAGTATTTGTCTGACTTAAAGGTCTCGTTTTCGACACTGTTAAATGGAAAGTCGTTTTTACATGAGCGTTTCATCAGAAGATTTGTTATGGTGTCGAGTTGGTCCTTAACTAAAATAACTAACCTAACACTCAATATGGTCTCCATGGTGACTGCCCTGATAATATTGCTATCTCTACTCTTAGCAAATGGATGGCTATGTCAACAAGGGGTTTTCACTAATAGACATGTTATGTTGTCTTGTAAGTCTAGAACGAACGTGGTGCCAGTGCTACAGCTAATATGGTTCCCATGCTGTATTACTACGAGCTCGACATCGCCAAGATTAAAGTTAAATATGTATATCGAAGATGTCAACGAAAAAGCAGTAACAAAAACAGGAATGACCTCATAAATCATTGCTATAGCAATTTATCGTCCTTAAATCGCCTGGTAAATACAAGTAATTCGTAATGTCAAACTTCACAACAATAAATAACACATGGATAACATATTTTCTCGGAGTGATTTGAAACTCATAAGATTTGAAATATATTTCAGACCAGGCTAACTAATTAAACTAATTACTGTATGTTGAATATTATGAATCAACAGTTAAAGCATATTTCAGAGGGTCAGATTAGTATCACTGAGTCATGATTGGTCTTTTACATTTCTAAACGCGCGCACGTGTGTGTGTGTGTGTGTGTGTGTGTGTGTGAGAGAGAGAGAGAGAGGGGGGGGTAAATGTGCAGAAAAGGAATAAACAGCAAGACACGTGCGACAAATATGAAGAAAAGAAAAAGCAAATTACGAATTTAGACATAATGAACAAAGGTAAATAAGGAGGGAATATAAATGAGACGAATATGAAAAAACAAAAACTGGCAAACACAATAAGGTCATTGTGAAGAAAAGGAATAAACAGCAATTGAAATGCGACAAATATGAAAATAATATATATATATAAAAGAAGTTAAGACATACTGAAGGAAAGGAAAAAAAAAAGGGAAAAGAAATGAGATACATATGAAGAAAACGAAATAACAAAGCAAGAAATGAGACAAATATGAAAACGAAGAAAAATGACATGTGAGAATTGGAAACAACAAAAACATACACTTCAACGTATGAAGTAAACATAACAAAAAATGAGACAATATGGAAAAAGGAAATAACAAGAAACTAAATGAGAAAAAATTTAAGAAAAACAACAAAATGGGGCCTAAAGCGCTCACAGTTACGTATCATTGCCATCTCACCTGTTTTGGGGTTAGCGTATCGGATTCGGACAATGTGGGTATGTGAGAAGGCTTGCCAGTAGCTTATCGTGTCAGTGGTTATTTCTGGTGTTTTCCTGGGTTCTTCCTGCACCATTTTTACTGGCCGCCATGTTTAACCTATATGTACTGAAATATGACGTTAAGCCATACAACAACAACAAACAAACAAAATGAAAAAAATATAAAGAAAATTTTTCCACAACAAACGAAATAGACAATTACGAAGAAATAGAAGCAACTGAAAACGAAATGAAACAAATATGAAGCACAAACAGCAAAATTTGAAATGCTGTTGTTATGAACCGCTTGACAGAACGGAATCTTAAGCATGATGGTTTGTCCTTAGTACGAAATATTACCACGCAATAATTGACTAAACAAAGAGAAAGAGACTTTCTTACTTCCATCAGTCCCTATTTTGTTACACAGAGACTGTTAATTTTTTTTACATGAACGCTATCACAGTTAACCTTAAGAAACCTCTCCATACACTAATGCACCCCCACCCCATTAAGTCCATTATTCTCGATCAGAATTTCCAGTCTTTAATTCAATTTGTCCATCTGTTTTACATAATACGTTTTGCTGGTTAATAATTTAATCGGCGAATCTCATAAAATTAAATTTTGCCAGTTTATAATTCACTCTGCGAATCATATTAGAATCAATTTTGCCGGTTAATAGTTCATCCTAGTTGAACAATCTGCTTGCTACATGTATGCAGAAGAATTTTGTTCTCATTTCTCATATTCATTGCCCGTTTTAGACGGTCATGTTATATTTGACGGTTCTAATTACTAAAACCAGTACTATGGAGAAAACAACTGCCCTTTTGTCATGAACACATCACACTTCACAATTATCCAATTTCGTCTACAATATTTCCTGAAGATCCGAACACGCAAAACAAAATGTAATTAAAAGGACTCATCATATGTAACAACGTTTTACTTATTTTTATGTCATGCTGGGATCGTAAGAAAGTAACGGTGTGAAAATAATATGTATGGAAAATTTATAAATTGCAAATTGGTGTACATGTCAATTCAACACTAATGGTCTGCACTTTTGGCCAAGAAATAGGACGTGTAATTCTCGTCCTTTACCATGCACATTTTATAACTAATCACGTCTCAAGGTTGTGTTCTTATTTTGCGGTGATTTTTTTTTTATTTATATCGGCGCTGTATTTGACAGCCGATTACCTTGCCACTAATAAATTAAATTTCAAGTTCTCCATAGCGTCCTAAGTATCGGTATTACTGCCATAAGTAGTATAAACGGGCTCGAAGGCACTTTCGGCTTTGCTGTAATAATAATAATAATAATAATAATAATAATAATAATAATAATAATAATAATAATTAGACTTTATATAGCGCCTAATTTTTAGAACCTCTAAACGCTTTATATCAAAAATGATAAGACGACAGAAAAACAAAACCCACACAAATACTCGAAATTAGAAAACAAAAAAAATACTGAACATATTTAAGGTACCAAACGTTATTAGGTCTTAAAGTTTGTTCTTGCAGTCGAAAAAGTTGAGTTTTAAGAGCACTCTTGAAAGTGATCACTGTCTTTGTGTCTAATTTCAATGGGCAATTCATTCCACATTGCCGGGCTCTGGTATGCAAAAGAACGTTGTCCATATGACTTTGTTTTCATAGTGGGAATAATGAGTTTAAGAGGAGCGTAAGTATCTTGTTGGTGTGAACACGTGGGTGAGGCCATATAGGTATGTTGGACTGGAGTCCATCAATGAAACATAGCAGAGAGAACAAGTTTTGTGTTTGATTCTGGATCGAATGGATAGCCAGTGTAGAGTACAAAGCAGTGTAGAAGTGTACTCGGATCGTGGTACTCAAAAGATGATCCGAGCAGCTGTGTTTTGAACATTGTGAAGTTTCCGGAGTAGATATCGAGACGAACCAACCAGAATTAAGTTACACTAATCCAGTCTTGAAAGTACTAATGCACACACAAGTGTTTTAGTGGCAGCAACTGAAAGATATTTGCGATTGGAGCTGATGCGTCTCAGCTCAAGATATGCAGCCTTGCATATGTTCATGACATGTTGGTGCAATGTGAGATTACTATCTAGAGTAACACATAGTTTTCGTACTGACTGTGCGAATTTAGTGCTGGTGTTGCTCATATTTATTGTTTGAGGAAAAAGATGTGAATGAAAAACTCTTTGAATTGTGATCAGAATGGACTCAGCTTTATCATCATTCATATGCAGTTTGTTACATGTTATCCATGATTTCACATCAGAAATGCACCTCTCTACTCCTTGGAAGTAGCATCGACTTCAGCTTGGTGGCTAGACATGTATAGCTGAGTGTCACCAGCGTACAATTGGTGAGACACTGGGTGATGATATATGACACTTGAGAGTGGCTGAGTTTATGGTATGAAGAGAACAGGACCAACAACAGACCCCTGGGCTGGATTTTATTCCATCTGCAGATACAATTTGTGTCCTGTTCACGAAGTAGGACCTGAACCACTGTAAGTCTGTAATATGAATACCAAATACATGCTGGAGACCGTGAAGTAATATATCATGGTCTACTGTGTCAAATGCTGCAGACAAATCAAGAAGGGTGAGGACAGTGATCTTTCCGCTATCCAGAGTATAGATAATGTCATTAAATACTTTCAGAAGTGTAGTTTCAGTACTGTGGCAAGGGCGATATGCAGACTGTACATTGCTAAAAAGACTATTTAAATTCAGATGAGAATATTAGATGGGTTAGAACAACTTTTTCTAAGATTTGTGATATGGAAGGGAGATTAGAAACTGGGCGGTAGTTCTTTAAATCGTTATGGTTGAGTGTTGGTTGCATCAGCAGAGGCTTTTCGATGGCAGTTTTGAAAATTGATGGGAATCTCCCGGTTGAGAGGGATATTAATAACATCAGTTATTGAAGGCAATATTGACTCTAAGCACTCAAGCAGCAGTGATGTTAGAATTGGATCAAGCTCACATGACTTTGGTACGACTTTCCGTACTAAATCCATAGAGATAGTTTCAAATGCTCCTAATGATTATCGCTGAAATTCTATATCGTAACTGTATGGTGACAACGGGTTAATTGCAATTGTGTTGTCAGTTGTATCTCTGATGGTTTGTACTACACGGAAGAAATTTGCAAATAGGTGCGGAAGGTCTACTGGAGAGAAGGTAGTTGGAAGTGGTGTAAATTCGTTCCTTGACATTAGTTTGTTAGTTATTTCGAAGAGCTCTTTGCAGCTGGAACTCTCCGTGATCTTGGTACTGTAGTGGGATAATTTGGCTAAATGGACTATGTTTGTGACGTTCTTTTTAGCGACTTCATAGAATTGTTTTTGAACGGTGAGTCTGGTGGAATGCCAAAGCCTCTCTGCTTTACGGCGATGTCTTTTAGTAGTGCGAATCTCGTCCCTAACACTGCTATACCACAGAGAACACTTTTTATTGATACTCTGCACTTGGTGGCTGAGGCATGTTTTTCAAGCAATGAACGCAGACAGTGATTGAGTTGTTCTGCTGCAGGATGTAAGCAAGTTGTTAGATTTTCTTGGATGTCATGCATTAGTTTGGTTCTATTTATCGTACGGAGGTTTCTCTTAGTAGCAAATAATGGTGGAAGGTTAGGGACTGATACGTCGAGATGGCATATAATGCAGAGGTAATCTGATACAAGTTCGTGGGATACAAGGGTGGATTGTAGAATATTATCATCAATGTATATGAAGAATCCTGTCTAAAATGTGACCAAGTTTATGGGTGGGGTGGTTAATTGATTGTTTAAGGTTGAAAACATGAATGGTATCTTGGAGTTTTGACGTGTATGGGTTTCCAGGACAGGAGGAGAGCGGTAGAGACAGAAATAATGGACTGACCTTTGTTCCAGTGTGAGTTTTGTTTGGACTAGTTCGAACGATGTGTGGCAGAAGTTGAAGGCTGTGTTGTACTTAAGACATTTTATCATGGAATTATTTGTGATGACAGCAATTACTCCTCCGCAAGAGTGTCGGTGAAACGACTTGGAGTAAAGCGGTGTGTATTAAATCCGCGCACTTGGGCTCATCGCCTGTTGTTTTTAGCTATGTTTCTGTCGAAAAGAAGACGTCGATATTCTGGTCGCTGCTAAAATTAACTATTTATGTGCCCTTTTTCCGGTGGACCTACTGATTGGGCGTTGAATAATGCAATACGCAATGGTATCGGTTGACACAACGGTTGACGATTTAAGATGGATTTTTACCAGATTATCAACATTATCGGCCGAAGTTTTAAATTGTTTTACTGGAAAGGGCGAACGGGAGATAACTGTAATTCTTCTTCCTGTTCTACGCCAGTTAGCTTGGAAATAGTTTTTATTTTTCGCTTACTACATTTAAGTAATGATGAATGTTGTCCCAGTTCGTTTAATCTTGAGCACAATGTAGTATGAAAAGCCAAGGTGTGGTCATTTAAAACAATTAATGAGGGTCCGTCATAGCATAGGCGGGTTGATTGGCGATCACGTGATGGCGGTTTATTCAAGAACAAGGGACGTCTTAAAAGTGCCACAAGACGGCTGAGAAAAGTTATAATTTGTTCTCCTTTCCAGAACAAGGAGATGAAGAAACACATATGAACTGAACAGCCAATGTAAAATGAAAAACAATAATGTAGACGATGATAGACAACAAGCACATATTCCATGAAAAATAACACAGAAAAGGAAGAGCTGCGTGAAGCCGCTTAAGCGATAGCGGCCATCTTTTCGGAAGTATAAACGGGCTCGAAGGCAATGTTGTTTTCAAATGTCAGAAATTAAACTTTGGAAACTTGATAAGCTGCTTCGATCTTAAAACCAATAAATTACACTGGCCTATAATTATTATATGCATTACCTAAGCGACCGAATTAAATGGTCAAGACATAGTTGAAATTTTGAAGATGTGTAGCCCAAATACAAAATTATAAGCATTAAAATTTCGACATGTTGTCATCTATATAATGTTCCACGTATTCAGTCAAGGTTTATGACATCAATCCTTTTTAGCCCTTTGTTGTTATTGCTATTGTTGTTGCCTTGTCTTGTCAACAACTTGATTTGATGCCCCTGTCTTATTCATTTACGCAAAATTACATGATCGAATATAACGTACACTATTGTAATAAATCAGTTTCAAGTACAACAATATATTTATGACTAAATAAATATTTAAATCATCGACAAAAGCACTTAGGCTTCACAAATCGATAACTATCGCATACATAAATGTGATACAATTGGATTTTTTTTTCTTCTATATATCTTAGAGCATTTCAACATTAGGGACATTTACAAAGCATTCAACAAACGTATATAGTGTACAACAGCCAACATGAACATAATGTCCTTATCGTAGCACCATAATATGTACATGGGAACACATTATATTATGTACAGAAAACAAATTATACTAAGTATAGAAAACAAATTATACAAATTGAAGGAAAGAAATGTCTACTAAGTATAGGAACAAATTCTACTAAGTATAGGACCAAATTCTATTAAGTATAGGTACAAATTATACTAAGTATTGGACACAGATTCTACTACGCATAGGAAACAAATTCTACTAAGTATAGAAACAAATTCTACTAAGTATAGAAACAAATTCTGCTAAGTATAAGAACAAATTCTACTAAGAATAGAAGCAAATTATACCAAGTATATGAAACAGAGTCTACTAAGTATAGGACACAGAGTCTACTAAGTATAGAAAACAGAGTCTACTAAGTATAGGACACAGATTCTACTAAGTATAGGACACAGATTCTACTAAGTATAGGACACATAATCTACACTACGTATACAAAACAAATTATGCACTGTACAGGACACACATTATGCTAAGTATTGGAACGAAATTCTGCAAAATACAAGATTCATATTTTACTAAGTACAGGACACAAATTATACTAGGTACAGGAAATAAATTCTTCAAAGTATAGAAAACAAATTCTACTAGGTATGTTAAATAAATTATATTAAGTACAGGAAATAAATTATACGAAGTATAGTAAACAAACCCTACTAGGTATAGAAAACAAATCCTACGTAGTATAGACAACAAAATACTACCAAGTAAAGAAAACAAATTTTTACTAAGTATAGAAAACAAATTCTACTAAGTATAAAAAACAAGTCCTACTTAGTATAGAAAACAATTTCTACTAAGTATAGAAAACAACTTCTAATAAGTATTGAAAACAAATCCTTCTAAGTATAGAAAACAAATCCTTCTAAGTATAGAAAACAAATCCTTCTAACTATAGAAAACAAATCCTTCTAAGTATAGAAAACAAATCCTTCTAAGTATAGAAAACAAATCCTTCTAAGTATAGAAAACAAATCTTACTAGGAATAGAAAACAAATTCTACTAAGTATAGAAAACAAGTCCTACTTAGTATAGAAAACAATTTCTACTAAGTATAGAAAACAAATCTTACTAGGAATAGAAAACAAATTCTACTAAGTATAGGAACAAATTCTACTAGGTATAGAAAAAAATCCTACTAGGTATAGAAAACATATTCTACTAAGTATAGAGAACACATTTTACTAAGTATAGAAAACAAATTATCCTAAGTATATAAAACAAATCATATTAAGTCTATTAAAAAAAATCCTGGTAAGTATAGAAAACAAATCATATTAAGTACAGAAAACAAATTATACTAAGTATATTTTAAAATCCTAGTAAGTATAGAAGACAAATCTTATTAAGTCTAGAAAACCAATCCTATTAAGCATATAACACAAATTCTACTAAGTATGGAAAACAAATCCTACTAGATAAAGAAAACAATTTCTACTAAGTATAGGAAACAAATTTTACTGAGTATAGAAAACAAATCCTGATAGGCATAGAAAACAAATTCTACTAAGTATAGAGAACAAATTTTACTGAGTATAGAAAACAAATCCTGATAGGTATAGAAAACAAATCCTACTGACTATAGAAAACATATCCTACTAGGTATAGAAAATAAATTCTACTAAGCATAGGAAACAGATCATACTAAGTATAGAAAACAAATCCTTCTAGGTATAGATAAAAATCTTACTAGGTATATAAACCAATTTCTACTAAGTATGAGAACAATTTCTACTAAGTGTAGGAACAAATTACACTAGGTATAGAAAACAAATCCTACTAAGTATAGAAAACAAATCCTATTAAGTATAGAAAACAAATTGTGCTAAGTATAGAAACCAAATCCTACTAGGTATATAAAACAAATTTTTACTTAGTATAGAAAACCAATTCTACTTAGTTTTAAACCGTGTATGATAAATAGTTTATAGTCATGTCTTATAGGGATACTAGTAAAATAAATTTAAATTCATTAATTGACATGTCAAATTGTGTGCTTATCTTTTAGCCAATTATTTATCTCTCCAGCAGCATACTATAGATAACATTTAACCATGTCTCTCTGACTGTAGTTTAGAAAAAACTGGCCGCTCTCACTATAGCTATCTATAAATCATGTCTCTCCAATTAAAGTTACTAATTTACTCTGTCTTTGGGATATAGTAACAATTACCTTTCTCTCTGACCATAGTTAACATTTAGCACAGTCTCTCAGACTATAGCTAGCATGTACCTCTGTCTCTGCTTATTGTTCACATTTAACATTTTCTCATCTGACTACAGCTAAAAATTAACCCTCTCTCTCTATTACTATTACTAATAATTAACACAATTTCTGAGATATCTCTAACATTTAACATTGTTTCATTGTCTCACTAACTACAGCTAAAAATTAGCCCCCTCTCTTTTACTATATCTTCAATTAACACAGTCTCTGAGATATATCTAACATTTAACTCTGTCTCCCCGACAAATATCTAACATTTAACCCTGTCTCTCTGTCTAACATTTAACACTGTATCTTTGACTATAGCTAACAATTAACAGTCTCTCTGACAATAGCTAGCATTTTACATTGAACTATAAAATGAAGATTGAATAAGCAAGTTTGAAAATAAAAATTGAGACTGAAACTAATTAAAAACCAGTGGCGTAGCGAGGGTGTTCGGCGCCAGGTGCAAGGTTCATATTTTTCGCCACCCCCACCCCCAGGCGTTGTGGAGAGTATTTGGCGCCCGGGGACAAGGCATACATTTTACGCCCCTAGTGTCACTGAAACATAGGAAAACAGTAGTCAATACTGAATACAGCATAATAATACAATCATCATAGAAAGGCAATTTAAGGTTAATACATTTTAACTGCATCAACCACAACAAAATTGTTACCAACAGTTAGTGACTTAGTCTATATCAACCACCGCCCAATCCAAAAAGTCATCATACTAAATTGATTTTTCTCGTCAGATTCAGTCTGAACCAGGGTTAATCTCAATCATCGAAACACCCTGACACGGGCTTTTGTTGTTTACTTAGTTGTTTCTTCTGAAGCACACTTTGTAAAAGTATATACTGAATCCTCCAATCCTCTTATCCTGGCGCTCCCCCCCCCCCACTCCAGACGGCGCCCTGTGCAACTTGCACCCCCCCCCCCAGTTACGCAACTGTTAAAAACTGAACAAATCCAAAACGTTTAGGTCTGAAACAAATTTTGAGTTAGTGCCAGATTTACAACAGGTCTAAAAAGAACAAAATGGTCGACACATTGTATAATGGCAAAGATGCCAAGGTACATAATTATTTAAACACCCATACCTTCGTGTGTGATAATATACAAGTATATTTGCGTGTACAGTCTATGTAAGTACCCATACCCTTGCTTATGTTTGAGTGCGTGATTTCATTCTCCAATTTATTATGGCATCGAATGTGATAGTACATATATGCATTTACAAGTATAGTTTGAATACATTCCTAACTCTTTTCGTTGCTAGTAAATACGATTGACAGTAAATAACTGGGTGTTGTTCAATTTACATATGGTACAGGATTCAGATATACGTTTCATACTCACTAGATTGGGATTGTTATACAAGTCCTCTAAGTTTTGACCACTAGCAGAGTTTCCAATATATCTAATGCATAATTTAGAGTTTATAATTTTTTTTTACAATAATAAACATTTATTACAAGTGATATACATTATATTTTAAACTTTGGGATACAAATTACTTTTTAGTATTAAGAAAAACTGTTGTAATAGGGTATACCTACACTAGTGTTTGTATATATCATGTGCGTGCGAGGAGCAAAACAGGTACACGCTAGCCAAAAGAACAATTTTATCTTCTACGACATAGATATTTTATTATCACTCATACGACAGAGAAATCTACCTTACTTTTTCTATTTTAGTCTTGTTGTCTCAGTCAGGTCTTCTCCGTCACGTTCACGCGCTATAACAACTTTTATAAGGAAGTCTTTGTTGTCTTCTGCTTAATCTGACGGAGTTGTAATCCAATCCAAAGGCAACATCAACAAACAACATAAATATAACATAAGGAAATGAACTGATAATGCAACTTAAGGTCACACACACACACACACACACACACACACACACAGCTATATGATATTGCTCCTGACGTACAGGCAATACACACAAATGGCTACGCAAATCCCAAACTCTCGCAAGAACTGCTGAAAAGCCTGCACAAACCAGAATTGTGTTATATCGAACTGGTCTCATCAGTTTCTAACGTAGATGTGTTCTCCGTACAAAAAGTTCATGCTGAAGTAAATAGTTCTTGGAAGAATACAAAAGTGAAGGAATGCAAAAAATTCCATTTAATGTTAGATCCATACAAATGAGTTTTATTGTATTCATTTTTTTAGGCTATCGCATTTATTTCACTCGTGGTTGCATAAAACTTCATAAGGAACTCTATTCATTGCAACCAGACAGTGTCGACATAGTCGATTATTGGAGCGACCCGAATAAGGAAAAACTGAGCATCCCTTCTACACTTCTGCAGCCAAAGATAATGGTCTGTTACACATCTGAGTTTGGTTTCATTTCATTCTGAGCAAAAGAGTTGACCTCGGCTTCAATATCACTTTGAAACAAATCCCTAACATGAATAATTTCCTCATATATACAAAACAGCTTATTATTATTATTATTATTATTATTATTATTATTATTATTATTATTTCTTTTACCAGTTTGACAACTAGAAGTATTTCATTTGTTAAGATATTAAAAGTTTAAGGCCCAATGACCAATGACAGATTCATGGGAATCTACCTTTACCATGTCTAGTAGCCTCTCTTGGGTCGGTGGTTCTTTCCGAGGGTCTTCCCGGGTTCTGTCTCTTCCAATAATACCGGCCGCTATGTATAGCCTATCGTGTGCTGAAATATGGCGTTAAACCCAACAACAACAACAACAACATTTACCATGTCTAACCAGTCGCTCGTAAAAGCATACCAATGACTAATACAGCTGATTGCAGCAGTTTTCGAAGAACTATTTATTGACTAAAAGGATAATTGAGTGTACTTTTATTCCAACTATATGAATAAGATCCGTTGCAATAATTGCGAGGTGGGTTGGTTGTAATCCATTTGATGTACCCTTAGAATCCTAACCAGCCCACGTGTTATTTATATATTGTCAAAAAATGTAAATACGTAGCCGTGATTGTGTACAGGTAAAACTCCTCATAATTCAGTCACAACTAAACGTAAGAGCAACGGTTCGAGCCTTCTCTAAATCTTACATTTTATTGTTTCTTTTTTATTTTATTTTTTCATTTTCTTATTTTTTGGGCAAGTTAACATCGCAACGTTTCAGCAATGCTTTTTTCAGTTTTATGTTTTATCATTTTACTCGCTTGATTAACGTCATGATATATGGTTTCTACAACCCATTGGAACGTTCAACAGCTGTTGAAAACAGTAAGGAATGAAACCTACTTTGTTAAACACATATTGCTCCCTTGCTGTTAAATATGTCCAAAGCTACAATAACACTTTGCAAGAGAATGTACGTATTCCCTCAATCAAAACAAACATTGTTCCAAAAGAATCGATACCAAATACAAGTTTCAAAATGTGTTTTTAAGAATGTACTTACAGAAATGCATAACAACATGCATGCTATCTTAATATGGTATGCCGCAAGTGGTTTGTGTATAACCGTAAGGAAACTAAATTCCTTCGCAGTTAAGTTTCAAAATTACCGAATCGGTAATGATTTGATTTGTTTTGCAGGAAATCGATTCTAAAAATCGTTACGCCTAGTCTTTCCTATTCGAATCATTTACAAGCTTTTACAGATTCAAGACTGTTCATGTATGTGATCATTTTTTAAAATTTAATCAGTCATTTAGTTTCCAATAGAATTAAACTTTTGGATGGAAGGTGAACTGTTTCTTAAGCACGATATCTTGTTTAAACATAACTACATATATTTAAGGCTGATTTAGAGGTCTCGTCTCAGTCCTTCCAAACTCAACTTAGATTATAAGAAATTAAAAGTTAAGCAATAAAACTGAAATTGTTTTCCGATTTTTATCTGTTCTCCCCTGTCTATTGAGACAAAAAAATATCATTTTACAAGTTTGAGGTAATCTTTGTCACCTTCGGAAACGATCCAAAAATTAAATATGCCACAAATGGCTATCAGGAAGCAAATTTAGGTTTAGAAAGACCTAATCTACTGGAAAATATCACAATTCCTTTTAGTATATCTGATAAGATCTGAGAATATACTTGACAAAATATCTTAAATCGAAATATGGACAGAACATAATTTATTGGTACTTCATTGTCGTTAGAACAATGACAAGGGACATATTTCTCATAGGCATAGCGATCTAAGATATTTGGTTTAGTATATTCTAGAATGTGATATATTAGGGTAGATTTGATCTTGCCAAACCTACATTTTCTTCCTGTTTACCGCTTTTAGCAATATCTATTTTCTTTCTGCTTCCCGATGGTTTACGTCGGTCACTCCAAATACCTCTCTGCGATGATGTGTATTTGCTTGTGTATATAGGAGGAAAGAGGGGTTAACGGTACTAAACAGAAGAAAACTATTTTACGTGTGACAATTAGATGAATAACAAAATAAATGTTATTCTGACAAATGTGCAACTGCAATAGTGCAAAGGACAGTTTAGTAATTTTCAAAATAAAAGCTGCATTTAACATATAAAAATCGGATACTTTGCCGCATTAAGGACCATCTTGTATTTTTCAAATGAGTGAGGAGGACGTAACGAAGCTACCCCCCCCCCTTTTTTTCTTTACGTACTGTGGTATATAGTCCAAACTTGGTACAGAGGGTACCATTACCACAGGACGTGGAATCACTGTGGTAAAAGTGACCATCTGCCCTGGGAATGTCTTAACCCAGCTTACAAACTATCATATGCGGAGGAAAAAAAAGTAAAATGCCAGCGGATATAAAAAAGAAAGTTCAGGAAGTTCCAGATCCGGAAGTAGATACTGGGACAAAAGAAAAAAATCCCGTATCACAACCATAAGTGCTAGATATGTGAGAAGCACAAACTGAAGACACTGTTGGGGCTTTATCGCCGAGTACAGATTCAAATGTAACTTCAGACTCATGGTCGAGCTACGAACAAACAAGTTCAGCAGAAAGAAATAGTGCAAAGGAAGAAAGATTGAAGAAAAATAAGAAGACACAAGAATGGTGAAGGCAACAAATGAACCGATTTTAGTGGATAGCTTCCTTTTATGAAATAATTGATCCGATCTTCACCTGCCAGGTCACAATAAACGAGAAAAAAATATATATATGACTTCATTAAATTAAATAATAAGCCTGACGAGCGTATTCCACGTGTAATACAGAGGCTCTCTCAAAAAGCGATAAAAATAAGGTAGATCCAAAAACAAGGACTCTCTCCCTGACAAGGGGGGAACAACACAAAACAACCATCACTCTAGAAAAATATAAGGTCAGGAAGGCCTTATAAAAATTAAATTATACGGTAATACAAAATTATTAAAATATAACCAGTAAAAAAAAGACTATTCACATTAACAACCTAAAATGAACAGAGATGGAGGAATTAAACCACAAAATCCTTACTGTTTCTATAAACGGAATCAACAAGAAAACAAATCAACTAATACGTGTATCTCAAAATTGCGAAATCATACTTGTACAAGAAACTCGCAATACGTCTAAAGCAACAATGCAAAAACTAGAAGAAAAGATAAACGCTTTAGTTTTTGTAAACCAGCATATCTCAGAGATTAAATATGGGGTAGCTTCAGCAATTAGACAAAAAGCTTAGGGATTAAATCTAGAAGTAGAACCAACGCCTCCTGAGTCGATTTTTACATGTAAAAATAAATAATTGGAACATAACGAATTTTATGTTCCGACAAGTATGACTATAAAAGAAACAGCTTGATAACTTTCTTAACTGTGCATATACAAAAGGATGTACTCGAAAACTGCCTAATAGGCGGAGATTCGAATTGGGTCGACGCCTATTCGGACAGATATGGAGAAATTTCATATGTAGATTCGGCTGCAAATCCATACATTAAAACTTCTAAAAATCCAACTAATTTAATAGATATGTTTAGATTTATATATATGGATGAATTTAATACACATATATATTCGCAAAGAAAAAGGAGTAGGACTGATAAATTGTATATATGAAAGATGTGTTCGGCAAATATCGATGCATGTAAGATTCTGTCAGAGCACATCTCGGATCATAAATCAGATGAAGTCAATCTATGCATTGAAAACCTGACTAGGTGTGGTCAAGGTATGCGGAAGTTGAACGGTGATCACCTATAAGATAGTTATAATGTATACTCCATCCTGCATTACCTAAATTAATTCACACAAAACAAGCAACCATACATTTTTCGTGACTGGGAAAAACTAAATGAATTAATCAAAACTATGTTGAAATACTATAGTACAATTAATAAAATACACGGAACGGATTTTTCATAAATATAAGGAAATACAGGAAAAACAGGTCAAAACTTAAGAGGAAATAATATAAAAGGAGAAAATGACAAAATACAAAGAAAAATTACAGAAGGGACTATAATTAGAGCGGGAAATTAATTTAAGTGACACAAAGATGGACAAACTCAAACTAAACAATAAAATTGTGTTTAAATAAAGATATACTAACTGATGTACAGGACTACTACAACAAATGATATACCTGTCAACAAATTGATCCTAATATAATGGGTCATTATGTCAACAATACAAGGTAAATAAAATAACAGATAAAGTAAGAATAATGTGTGACAGATTCATCACTGTAGATGAAATCCGTGATGCAATCACATCCCTTTAAAAAAAAAAGGGTGAAGCACCGAGATCTGATGGTCTTACATCAGTTTTTTTTTATATAAAGTTACAGGAATAACTAAGTGTCCGATCGAGGAACTCTTCTATAATAATATTTTCTTTTTTTTAAAAAAAAACGAATTGACAGACTCTGAAAAAATCGATTATTACCCATATCAAAAAAGGTAAATACGAGATGGGGACTATAGGAAATTGGCAATCTATCACTTTACTTAATGACAGAAAGAAAATATTTACTAAGATTTAATCACTGGCAAGCTTTCTCACATGCCCACATTGGCCGTATCTGAGACTCTAACCCACGCAGTCAGAGGTGAAATGGCAGTGATCCGTTACAGCCCCCCTCCCCTCCACGGTCAATTCTTGTATATCGCGCTTGAAATTTAACTCATACTCTTGTTAGCTAAGAAATGTAGTACTTGTACATGATCAGTGGAGTCGAAACCTTTGGCAAAGTCCATAAATAATTAATAAGATATGTCTAAAATATTGCTTTAAGTGAATATATATATATATATATATATATATATATATATATATATATATATATATATATATATATATATATATATATTTGTGGATACCAGATTAAAGTTCTTCTCTACAGTTATCACCTTCACACCACTTAATGAAGAGCTGGTTAAATTACAAACGAGTTCGATACCTTTATAATTATTAGGGTCCTATATTTGTTGTATTTAAACTCATGTATGTATGTATGTATGTATGTATGTATGTATGTATGTATGTATGTATGTATGTATGTATGTATGTATGTATGTATGTATGTATGTACCTACGGTAGTTTTGCATTTCGCAAGCGGGAAAATGTTTAATGTTAAATTGTATTTGGATACTATTATATTCCTTTAAAATAACTTAAAATTAAGAAAGATGCAAAGAATCTTTCAATTACATCGTTATTTTAGGCATTCGAAACGTTCATAATCTTCTCAGTTTTTAGTATTTTTCTTCAAAATATTGCATATACAAGGTCAAGTCAGAATCTTGTATGTACGTGAAAGTGAAGACAAGTAATTACACCAAGCCAATGTACCTGAATGTAGGACGAAGTCTGCCACTGTGACATTGATATGTAGCTTACGCCTAGAAAGTAAACCAGTTTGAAAAGATATTTAGATAAAGTCTACAAAGTATTCCAGTTTGATAAGGGATTTATATACCTTATATCTAGAAAATACTCATGTGTAAAGACGTTTAGATAGCTTAAGCCTAACAAGTACTCCTGTATAAAAACGTCTAGATAGCTTACGTCTAAAACGTACGCCAGTGTAAAGACGTTTAGATAGCTTAAGCCTAACAAGTACTCCTGTATAAAAACGTCTAGATAGCTTACGTCTAAAACGTACGCCAGT
Organism: Unio pictorum; assembly: GCA_030141615.1. Taxonomy (NCBI): domain Eukaryota; kingdom Metazoa; phylum Mollusca; class Bivalvia; order Unionida; family Unionidae; genus Unio; species Unio pictorum. The sequence goes on along the minus strand of JARLTB010000210.1, from coordinate 1,729,450 downwards.
GTAAAGACGTTTAGATAGCTTAAGCCTAACAAGTACTCCTGTATAAAAACGTCTAGATAGCTTACGTCTAAAACGTACGCCAGTGTAAAGACGTTTAGATAGCTTAATCCTATCAAGTACTCCTGTATAAAAACGTCTAGATAGCTTACGTCTAAAACGTACGCCAGTGTAAAGACGTTTAGATAGCTTAAGCCTAACAAGTACTCCTGTATAAAAACGTCTAGATAGCTTACGTCTAAAACGTACGCCAGTGTAAAGACGTTTAGATAGCTTAAGCCTAACAAGTACTCCTGTATAAAAACGTCTAGATAGCTTACGTCTAAAACGTACGCCAGTGTAAAGACGTTTAGATAGCTTAAGCCTAACAAGTACTCCTGTATAAAAACGTCTAGATAGCTTACGGCTAAAACGTACTCCAGTGTAAAGACGTTTAGATAGCTTACGTCTCAAACGTACTCCAAGTAATAATGATCTAAATATATAATTTAAATCATAAGACAGGAATTATCTATGTTGTATGTTGTTGACATAAAATGAATACATTAGTCAGGTAGGTCCAACTACTTTCCTCAATCATGGATCAAGGCTAATCACACAATGCAAATTAAATATACATAACATATAGTATAATCAAGGATAAAATCCATCAAGTAACAAATTAAAAATACCTAACAGACAGCTTACGTCTCGACAGCACTCCGAAGAGAAAAGTGATTTAGATATCTTAAATCTTAAAAACGCTCCAGTTTGAGAATTTTTAAAAGATTACGTCTAAAAAGTACTATAGTGTGGAAACGACAGCGTACATTTAATTGAACTCCAGTTTGAAAACAGAGTTAGATAGCTTACGTCTAGAAAGTACTCCAGTGTGAAAAGTAGTTTAAAAAGCTTACGTCTAGAACGTACTCCAGTGTGAAAAATAATTTAATTAGCTTACGTCTAGAAAGTACTCCAGTGTGAAAAGTAATTTAATTAGCTTACGTCTAGAACGTACTCCAGTGTGAAAAGTAATTCAAATAGCTTACGTCTAGATAGTACTCCAATGTGAAAAGTAATTTAAAAAGCTTACGTCTAGAAAGTACTCCAGTGTTAAAAGTAATTTAAGTAGCTTTCGTCTAGATAGTACTGCTGTTTGAACAAGGATTTAGATAGATTTTGTTTAACGTTATGAATATTTAATTTTAATTGTGTACGTGACCCATGTCTATGATTGAAGATAACGTTTTTTTTGCGCTTTAGTTTTATCATATTATTATCTTACAGATAAGTGTTTACTGATATCTGAGTTCAAGATCTAGCCTGTTTTTATAAACACAGAATAATCTGAAAGTGAATTTGTGACCCATATCCAGATCATTTTTTTTGTATTAGGTTTTAATTTAAGGACGTGGCAAGCATAACTATTCACATGTATGTTACATTCAATCTGTGGAATCGCGCTTAATTTAGGTCAGCACATTTATTTAACTTATTGGTTAGAATTGCAGAGTGCTTCCACATAAGTGCGAGTTCTGGAAAATTCTATTGAAAGACTTACTGTGCCTCGTCTTCCTCAGGTAATCGTGGGGTTGCGTCTGTCTTGTAATGGTGATGGTAGACTTTCCATCAGAGCCTTACAATCTTTCAGTGGGAAGTGCTGTTTGGTCTAAAGCTTTCTAATGAAAGTGTTGCAGTCGTTCGTTGCAAGAGTTGACCGTATTTTTGCGGCGATTTTTTTGTTTTGGATTGCAATTCGTGTTGTTATTGGATATTTCGATCAACTAAGGATTTGGTGGTAAATGCGTAGTCATCTGTTCCTGCCAACGATAGTATTCCATCCAACGTTTGTAAGACACTAAAGTCAGTTTTCATGCTTTCATTCGTCCGAGATCACTGTACTCCAGAGGGCCCTTTTATCTTCTCATTCCTTCTAAGGCGGGTGTAACACTTCCTATAAGATCCAACACAAGGGGTGAAAATGATTTGGCAACATGCCCTATTATCATCATGGGTAAAACAAAATCCTCCGCGTTGCAACATCGTTTTCGTTTGACAAATGGATATTTTCGCTTGAAACATTTGGCGAAGAATGTTTGGCTAAGCAATTTTTCTGATGTGGAGACAAAGGTATTGTGCCTTTGAAGACATGCAAAATACTTTTGCACACGGCATCGATGACGTCTTTGGAGGCAGTTTGAATGAATTATTTTCGCACGGATGGAGAGGCTTTGGACAAGACGAACACGTCCCAATTTTTGGCTAAACGAGTAGGTAGTCCTTTCCTTTATATTTTTCCTTTGGAGAGTGAAGAAGAATGTTTTCTTGGGGGTCACGTGTTTGTATGTTGATTCAAAAAATACATTGACGTCAATGACTTTACACTCGTCCTTTTATCTTTTTTTGGAACATCGCTTTGTCAGAAAGGTGATGTTGTGTTTTCCAAAATCGCCAAAGATCATTGGTGGCTTCTCTTTTTCTTTGTATGACTACGTCTTTTCTGTGGGTGACGTCGATGCTTTGCTAAATGTTTTGTCGGATGACGAGACTATCTTTTTCCTTTTCTTTTTTGTACTGAAGAACGACAATGGTAGTGGTGTACACGTCTTTAAGGTTACATCTGAGGATCACACACTAAAAATAAAATACACTGAAGTCCACGGCTTGAAATGCGTCTTTTATTTTTTGTCTGAGGTCTGAAAAAATAAAAATATCATCCCTTTTGGTTGCTCCTCTTTTTAAGTTTTACTTCAGGGTTTTGTGCAAGTTTATTCTCCATATGATCCATACCAAAACGAATCCTCTCCTTTTGGTGTATTCTCCGTATCTTTGGATGGCTGCGTCTTTCAAGGGGTGACGTCGATGTTTGGCTAAGCTTTTTTTGGATGATGAGACTGCCTTTATCCTTTTCTTTTTTGGATAGAAGAACGACGATGGTGAGGGTGTGCACGTCTTTGGGTACTCATGAGCTCAGAAACACTGATTCCCATCGTTTACCACAAGCCTTTTTTATACTGGAATGCATCGCCACTTATTTGTTTTTATATCGTATCAACTTGGTGACAGGTAAAACACGTCGCGGAGGGGTTTGCAACGGACTGAATCTCGACAGTTATTGTTTGGATAAATCCAGAAAACTCTTTAACACGCCCGCTCTTTCTTGGACTTTGATTTTGGGGGCAGGAACTTTGTGAGCAGCTGCGTCTGTCGCTAAAGAGAAGGAGGAAGAGGGTGTCGTCGCTGGAGACGTCTTTGGAGATGCAGGTTTCTATTGTTTCATCAACTGAGGAACAACGGGAGTAACATTGGGTTTGGTTGGTATCACCAGCAACGGAGAAGTGAAAGACCCGGAGATTACTGGAGAAGGGGTCACGTCGCCGCGGGTTTTGGTTTGCGAATGTAATGTTGCGTCTTGGCCGAAGTGTTTGTTTTGCGGATGGAAGCTGTCTTCCGTGTACTTTTCTTTTTCTGTGGAATTTTCTATAACCTCTTTTTGACACCACTGTTCTTTGTCTTTTATGTTCGTTAGGGTCTTTTGAGAGGCTTTTGTCTTGGCGAGGCATTTGGGAACATTAGGATCCAATTTCAAGCGGGAACGAATGATAACACCTCAAAGAGAACCGCTACCTCCAGGTTTCAAAATGATTTGACTTTTGGTTTGAGTGTTGTTACGAGGACCAGCCAGTTGCGTCAATACTACTTTGTTTCTTTTAAAAAAGCGGTTTGTTTGATGTGGAATGTTAATGCCGTCTTGCAGTAATCTTGAAGTCACTGGCTTCTAAAAGGCGAGCACGTATTTGTGGATTTGTTTCGTGACAAATGACGTACAAGGAACGAATAAATTTGACGGTAAGATGAAACTGGAGGGACGTCATGTTGACGATGTGTGAGACAGAACCAAAGTGCTCGACGTTTTTATAGACTTTCAGTTGTTGTTATTTTGACGACAGGGACGTGTACACGACAGGTCCTCCGTCTTGGCACCAATCATGAAACAGAAGCATGAAATTGCAAATAATTGGATGTAGTGGGTTTTAAATACACGAGTAAATATGCGTGTGCGGTTTGAGTGGCATCATCAAACGCACGAGTCAGCCAAGTTGTTTCTAACTGTTTGACTAAGACTCGCACTTGCAATTTTTCTCCTAGGCTTTTAAACAAGACCACGTAATACACATTGAGACTACTTGGAGCGACGAGCTTTACTTTGTTGAAACAAATTTTGTGTAAATGACATTGACATTACGATGATGCCCACTGCGCGTAAACCAGTTTAATTTCTTCTTCGTCTTCTCCTAACATGTCGAAAATGACCAGATGGGTTTGACTGGGGTCAGACACGATCCCGTCATCTTCGCTAGGAACGCCTTCCACAAACACGATATAATCACCTTGACTTTTTGCGCAAGAGGCTGTACACCGAATGCCAATCTTTGTAACATCACACGATGCGTTGAGGTGGACGATCATCAAA